>WMED01018805.1:1126-12599 GCA_019650415.1 Pipa parva | reverse complement strand
TAAGTGGTGGAACTTGCACTATTGGTGACTGACTAAATACTTTTTTCCCCCACTGTAAGTTCTAGCTGCTTCTGAGCTGATTTTTAAAGAAGAACTAAAGTTTCCTAATAAATCACATTTGTTCATTTAGGCTACACGATAGCAATACAATAAACTCACAATCACTGCCTTCCAAGCCATCTACTTGATTTATGATTTTTCTGCATGCAGCATCTCACATATACAGTACATGGCCACCTTTGTAGCACTGCAAGCTCCGCCCACTGCTTACAAAGCTTTTGTTATGAGCATGTGTGAAAGATGCATGATGTTCAAGTTTCATGTACCATGTGACATTAACCAACCAGTCAAACAATATGTGCCATGATGTGTCAGGGTTCATTAGCATTATAATGAGGATTCAATATGGCAGCCGTAAGATAACGGCACCAGCAGTTCTATAAAATAGCATATATCCCAAAGATACCGGTTTTGCAGAGTTTTAGGTTGGCAGACCCTGTACTTTCAGCATATAAATTATGGTAAGGGTATATTAGTTCTTTTTTATTTTATTTTTTCTCCATAAGTTCAAAAATCAGTGTACAATATCGCATAGAGACATTCTCTACTGGAAGAAACAGGGTTGCTTGCTATTAAGCACTACTTACACATTTGATTGTACCATACCTAATAAATGTGCCAAAGGGTTGTTACATTATCAGGAGACATGAAGCACAATCCCAAAGTCGGAACTGAACATTCAGTCTGTGTCCATACATAACAATATTTCGCATTTAATCAGTCCTTGCAACAATTGAGCTTGCTATCTATTTCCCTACCAAAGTGATTAATGTACTCAAAGAACAATTTAGTTTAAAGACAATTTACCTATCAGTGTGCTGGTTGACTCATAAGGAAAGCATAGGAAGAACATGTAATCTACTTGCATCCACTTGCCTCAGTGGTAACTGTCAACTCCTGAACATATTACTTTTTCTCAGTCTTGCATCAGTAAATAGACTGTCACAGCCCCATATACAGTGGATACAGTATGTACTGTATCTGGTGCTGTGACAGTCAAGTCATCTTATGATGAATAAAAGCTTCATTCCTAGTCCTAAAGGAATCCACCATTTACTATGCATGAACGAGCCAGAAATATTTTTCGGACTACAAGACACCCCAGAATATAAGACACAACCATATTTTTTGACACACGCACATACATTGGTACACACATGCACACTTTCACTCATACTCTCTCCTGAACACACACTGTTACACACAATCACATATGCAGACACTGTCACACACACCATCACTCATGCACAAAGTCATACACAGTTGCACACAAACACTCAGCGCTCCACAGGAAGCTCTTTATCCCCACCGATTAATTTGTTGGTGAAAAGGGAGATGGTCTTGCAGCGGGGATGCTGGGAACTTTGGACTACTGTACAAGACGCACACTATTTCGGAAGGTACTTTTACCATTTAAAAAAAAAAAAAAAAAGCTTTTAATAGCCTGAAAAATACAGTGTCAGAATTAGGTTTTTAAGAATTTTCTGACAAGTCAGTCCTTCTAGGATAATGATCGACTCAAAAAAAGTAAAAGGCTTGGATTCTCTGAGATCAACCACCCCACATCTAGGCACTTTTATGTAGTTTGTTCTCTGTAGCCCTTAGTTCTCTGCTCTGATGATGAACCAGGGGCTTTTCAGGAATGGATGACCTTAAAGATTTAGATGACTGTTACTGGGAACCTTACAACTAACATTAATCACATAAAAATATAAAATCTTGAAAATATTTTACACATATAAACTCAATTACCCTCTAGACATCAGCAAAATGTACAACATATTGTTTGCAAAAAGTAAATTTTATAGCTGCAAATAGAAAGCTCAGGCAAATACATTTTCCCCACGTCAGTGCGCCTAAAAACGACACAACTGTTTTACTATTTTTCCTTGAAGCTAAATTGAATACAAGTAAATGCATGTATAATACCAACAATAAAAACAGAATTTCTACAGCAAAAAAAATAATTAAGATACTGAAAGGAGGCGAGACTTGCATATGATCACTGTGTCAATGTATAAATACCATATTTAATTTAAAAAACAAAAACAATGTGAAAGAATAATTACACTCCTGTATTCTACAGGATAAATCTAACTGATGCTTAAAGCTTTCTGTAGCTGGAAATGTATCATACAGGAGTTTGGTTGCTATGACAGCACAATTGTCAACTGCTACTACATAATGAAAGGTTAAATCAGTGAAAGAACTGAACTCGCATCAATGCAAACTATGGAGTGTATCAGAGGTATGTCAACATATATCAAGCCACAAAACAGTTGTTCAGGAAGACAAGCAATCAGGCAAACAAAGACTGCAGAGCAGAATATGACAGCTCTTCAGGCATGGGGAAATACACAAGGTTCTTCTTGTCGTGAAAGGTTTCATGGTGGCATTTAACCACTAATAAAAAGCTTCACCTTCAGACTCACATGGCTGAATAAATTTTACCAGGACATAGTTTGACAGTCTACACTAGTAATAAAAAAAAAAACATTGTGTAATGTCATATGTCATGTCACATGAGCTGCATAGGAAAGGAAATGATTTGCTAAAGTACGCAAACAGGCGCCAATTGAAATTAAGTACAGAAGACTGACAGGCGTCAAACACGACTTAAAAATACAGTGATCAGCTAAAAATAAAAATGTAAACTCGTCCAAATTCTTCATTTAAAGCAGGGGTCTTCAAACTCAGCTGGATAACTAGGCCACACTTAGAAAAAAATTGAAGCTCACAGGCCACATTACTTTCAAATCAAATTGAAACAATGCAGTGGTTCAGTGGTTAGCACTGCCGCTTTGCAGTGCTGAGCTCTGGGTTCATCTGCATAGAGTCTGTATGTCCTCCCCGCACCTGCGTGGGTTTCCTCCCACAATCCAAAAACATTCTATGCATATGTGACTGAACAGGGAAACTAAACTGTAAGCTCCATGGGGCAGGGAACGAAGTGAATGACTAATCTCTGTAAAGCGCTTATATATAGTATATAAATATAGTAGCGCTACATAAATAGCAAAACAGATCTACTTTGCTCTTCCAATTATGTCCTGTGTTGCCACAACATCTTTAGCTACGCACGATATGCCCCATTATTGCAGATGCTGTAGGGACTCACTCTATGCCACTGTAAGTAAATAAGTTAGGAAAAAGAAGCACGATGAATGATGGATTAAACCACTGACTTTTACTGAGATACAAACGGCGACAGTGACATGTTTCGGGCAGCAGCCCTTTTTCAAACTGAAAGCAGGTAAGGGTTTTGGAAGAAAGTGGCTATAAATTATAACTAGATAAAAAGGAGTAAATATTTTATACTGCAAAAATCATATATTAAAGAGAGGAAATTAGATGGAAAAACAGAAGTGTTTTACAGCAGCCTGCCTGATCTTCTGCTCAGAACAGGATGAATCAGACAGGCAGCAAGGTAAAGAGCAATATGCCTAGACTGTGAAATGATTTCAAGCAAGATTAAGAGGGGAATTCACCATTCAGCAAAGTGAGCTCCGAATCCTTCGGCTCACTTCGCAAATGGTGTTATGCTTCGCTGATGTCCTGCACGCGAACATCAGCGAACGCATCAAAGGGATTCCAATCTCGGCGAGGCCAAAAGAGTTGCCTCGCCGAGACTGGAATTCGGAGCTCACTTCGCTGAATGGTGAATTCCCCTCTTAATCTTGCTTGAAATCACTTCACTGAATGGTGTATTCCTCCCTAAATGTAAAATAGTGCTCTGCCAGACCAGTTCAGCCCTTTTTGGCCTTTCAAGCAGTGTCAGATGCCGGCTACACAGTGCCAAGAAGAGGATTGAGTACTGAGCTGCTGTTTCAAGGGAAAACTAAAATAGAAATGCTACCAATTTTATTTAATTAAGTTCGAATAAAAGAAAATGTTCTTTTAGTAGTGTATGGTATTTTGGCTGTAGGCTAAAAATCCCTTTTAACACAAATGTAAATAAAAGTTATTTACTATCACTAAACAAGCACTTTAAACTACTCAAAAGAGAAAAATGCCAATGGCAAAACAGCACCCGCCATACAAATTTCTGACTGTTTCTCAGACAGGACCATGACAAGGGTCAACGGTGCACCTTAGACAACAATACCAAAATGCATCCCCCATCAGCAATCTCCCCTCCATTATGCCCCATAAAGTGCAGCAATTCTTCTTCCATAATGCCCAATTCAGAGCAGAGGTATTCCTTCCATGGTGCCCGAAGAGTGCAGCCGTATCCCCATACAGTGCCCTACAGCACAGCATGTATGGAGGCAAAAGACAGCACTTCATTGCAATTTTATTTAAGTTTTTTTTTACCCCCAAGCCTCATATTGTGCTGCCCAACCCCCCTTTCCCCATACTGTGCTGCTCTTAATAACCCTTACCCTACTGAGTTTCCCCAACCCACCTTCCCCATATTGTACTTCCCCAATCCCACCTTTCCCCATACTGTGTGGCCCCAACCCTCCTTACCCTATTATTGAGGTGCTGCCCACCTCCTCTTAAAGATAGTGCCCCCTCACTTCCCCTGTCCCGATTCTGCTTGCTTTAACACTGCTTCCCAGCTCTTCTCTCCCAGTGCTTCCCAAGTTGGCTGCCTACGTTGTCTACCCCCTGGCCCAGCCCTGTCCTCAGGTAAGAGTTAAAGAACAACCACACAGATATAGTTACATTTTGTAGTTAGTTTTATTCATATGATTTTTTTAGGTGAAAACTAAAACCCCAAATCTACCAAAATATTCTAAATAACAGATTGCTCACTGGCACACTGTGTAAGTCACTTTTCTGCATATTCAGAAAGACAGGCAATGTCAAAAGTGTCAACTTTAAAGCAGAAAAGCATTTTGCATGTTCTACTATGATTAAACACTCTAATTTGAGGAAGAGAAAATACCAAATTAAGTTAACTTTTGTTTTAAAAATATTTATTTAAAAATACTGGTGGTATTCTAAAAGTCCACATAAAAGCTTTAGTAAAATCACCAAATTCCTATGTACATAGTCTGCTTCCCCAGCAATCCCCATTGCACAAACCTGACGGGTTCAAATAAAATCAGAATACTACAGTTCTCTGAACTTTTGTATTCAATAGAAAACTATATTGGCTTAAAGGAGACCTAAAGTAAAACAAATAAAAAAGAACTGTTAAAATACAGAGCTGTTACAGTCACAGCATGAGCTGTGCTGTAATTAGCCGGCAGCTGATGCTTCCCCCGATGTCTCCTTCACAGCGCTGGCTGACTGAGAAGCTCTTTCTTCTTAATTCAAGGGGTTCATACATCATCATGCTCACTGCGTAGAGCATTCTCATTGGCCCCTACAATGAACGTGATGATGTTTAAGCCATTTTTTACCCAAGGTAAAACAAGGTGGGAGGAGCTTCATGCTGGCTGGCAGTCAGCCAGCACTGTGAAGGAAGCATCAGGTGCCAGTTAATTGCAGCACAGCCCATATTGTGACTGTAATCAATCAGCTCTGTATAAGGTAAGTTTTTTAACAGTTCTGTTTTATTATTACTTTAGTTCTCCTTTACTTCTCATCTGACATGATTGCTCCAAATGTTTTGTATTATCCACACAAAAGCTGTCTACAGTGATATTAATGTTGGAAAGTTTTCAACTTGCATATTTCCAAAATGTACCAAAACCCTTTATTTAAATCCTATATCTGACATTTACATATATATGCAGTACCATTATTTCTAAAAATAAAAAAAAAGAAGTTAGTGGTTTTGAGAACAAAAGGGCTCTAGGAATTACCAGTAAAAGATTTCTGATCCAATAAATTCCTTCAGAAAACATTTGGCCTCTTTTGTTACAACTGGTCAGTAAATTTACTGAAGATTGGCAAACCTATCTATCTATAGCTTTTAAAAGCAAAAGCAGGGCACATACTGGTTTCAATACTCAGCTAAGTAGATCCCAGTTTTCTACTAGTCTGTTTTATTGGTTCAATAACATAAATGTTATGGAGACAAACACATCTTGCACTTAGTCTGGCAGAAAATATAGATCACTGAGTGGAAAGCAAAGCCGCATTTCAATCCATGAATGGGTCAGCCAGCAATGCGAGATTGGTTCCATTATATGAATTATTAAGTAACTGAAAAGGAGTAATAAATCTTTTGAATAAGACAATTAATAGGTAACAATAATAGACTCTGTAAAAATAGTTACATTTTAAACAACTGCAAAAATCTACACCAGGGGTCTCAAATATGTGACCCAATAAGTCTGTCATCTGTGGCCCTTGGGGAGCCAGAATGCAGAAACATACTTGGGAAAGCAGATAGCAGGCTGAGGGAGAAAGTGGCACCAGTGGGATAGTGTGAGCCCCTGCAGAACCCACAATGGCGGGCATGCTTCTCCCTCTGATTGCATCTTTTGCACATGTAAGTACTGTATACAGGGTAAGGAAGTGGTGTTTGGTGGCGGAGCAAGAAAACAATTGATCTAAATTATAATACTATGTGCACACAGCTCCACCTCAGTAAAGGTGCAAAGTTTACCTTTCTTACGTCTCTATGTCACCCACTCTCCTAGTCAAATTATATTCAAACCTCTTCAGGCAGTAGTGAAATACAGTACCATGATCATTTTGTAATGAATGCAAGTCTTACAAATAAACATGATCACTTGTCGTATTATAAAAAGTCAAGTTGTATACAGAGTCTCTTGTAATTTTATTGGTGTCTTCCAGTGTTGGAGTTGTCAAGCAAGCTTTCCTTTTTCTTTTGCTTTTTTGACGTCAAAAACTGGTTGGCAAATTTAACATAACAATTTAAACATAGCTGTCATAGGCTTTGAGGCTTGACTTATCCTCCTCCACCCCAAAAGATATGAAGTCTTAAAAAATGTTTTGTTTTTCTAAGTGTACTAATTTGTGCCTTTGCACAGGTCTGTTATCTAAAGCACTGGAATGATAAGCTCACCAAGCTGCACTAATGATAATAAAGCTTTCTTTACACCATCCACAGAGGTTTAGGTCCTATGAGGTCAAATCTGCCACAATGCTCCGGAACTTTAGTACATTAGGTGCTGATAGCATAGCAATAGCAACCAATCAAAATTTGCCTTTAAGAAATCTAGTTTCCCTAAAAGAGAGTATGCTAACACGATTGGTTGCTATGGGTTACTAGACCTCTAAAAAGACTGCCCCTGTTGAATTCCTGAGCATGTCTATAAAGATAATACACTGATGATATTTAGGAATTGTATTCTATATGCTACTGAACTAGCTATTGTTATACTTCTTTTGTTATACTTTTTTGAGGACTCTTCACAAGGTCTCACTTTCTTTCTCCCTTGTCATCCCACCCAACTATTCTTGTAATCCTCTATTCTCTCTCTGCCTTTATGTTTATAACCTCCTATTCCCCCACAGGGTCTGCAAGCAAATGAAGTTCCATAATTGTACTAAATGTTACACTATTTGCAATAACATCATAAATAGTTCCTGACGAACTGTTATAATGGTAAAGACAAGGCAAGAAAATCATCCCTTATTTAAACACAAAAGAACTCTTCTGAAGAAACTCAAATCTATTTTACAAAGTTAATCTACTTTACTAAACAGTGCACATTATTTTAATGCAAACTGAGAAGTCATCGGTATGCAGATCAACCCGGAGGAGTAAGTGTTATAACTCCATGAGAGCTAATGCTGCCCCTCTAGGCAACACAGTACAGATGTCAAATTGATAATAAACTCAGTCAAGGAGGCAAGCATACAGGTATATAACACTGCAAACAAACCTTCCTTTAATTACTTCAAACAATATTTGCTTTATAATTCTTAGGGCATGAAGTCTCCTATACTTTGTGCTCACTACACCTACAGAGCAAACATATGCTGGAGTACATCTCCATAGGTGTTCAACTGCTGTTCCACTGTGCTAAATCTTATGTGAAGCGGTACTCTGCTGTCTATCCAAACGTAAAGTTTATATCCACGAAGTAACAAAATATTTTACAAATCATACTTGCATTTACAACTTTATCCTTTTGCTAGTTTTACTTTTTGCGATGAGACAGTTCAATAATTAATGCTGTCTATATATTCACGTCACTCTGCATGTATTTGCTAAATAGTAGCAACAGTGTGGTATTCAGTGTGGTTCAAATGAAAATTCATCAAAATGCACTGATTTGACTTCAACAATTGAAAATGGAGTTTGCAGAAGGGTTCCTGTTAGTATTGTAGCATAAGCTGAAAATTATCTGTGACACAAATGACACCACTCAACTTCAGTAGTCATCCACTGGAAAGAGAAGTCCTACTCTCAACACCCAGAGTTCCCAATATGAGGGCAAGATGTCCTCCAACCCGCAAAAGCTTTTAAAAGAAACTTTTAGCTGAGGCCAGGTTCACAGTAGAGTAAATGTGCTAGCGCATAGATGCTGCTCTTTGAAAAAACCGCATACCGCGAATCCCTATGCAACTTACTTGTTCTGGCCACACTAGTGCTAAACACGAGTGTGCGAACGCTGGCTGGTGTGTATTTGACGGGCATACATACGTGACGTGAAAATTGCAGCCAGATAGAAGGAGCCGCGAATGCTGAGGGAGTATTCACACTGCGTCAGGTAAGTGGAATAAAAAAGTGTATACAGAATATTCGCCAGCCTGAATTTGCCAATGTATTTTTGGGATGCACTTTTCTAAAATGCGCTGGCGTATTTACGTCAGTGTGAACTTGACCTAAGAAACAACTCCCTAATATAAACTAGGTCATATGATTATTTGCTTTTCCTGTGGTGAATTTTCTAGAACTGCCACCAGTGATGCCCAACTTTTTTCTGCCTGGGGACCATATAAATTTGCGACACGCGTGTCACAGGCAGCTTCAAAGTCGTGACCGTAAAGTAAAGTCACGACAATTTTTAATGTTGCACCTGCAACAATATTCTCATTATAAAGACGCGACTGTGACAGTAGCAATCTATTGTGACTGTCTTTAGCTGGCGAATTCACACCTATACGCAACATTTTGGACCAGGGGCAGGATATCACTGCGTCAGGGGCCGGATATGGCCCGCGGGCCATAGGTTGGGCATCACTGATCTAAAGAATTACAATGCATATTACCATTGTGTAGCTCTATATATATATATATATATATATATATATATATATATATACATACATATACAGTATATACTGTACATACACATATATATCAAATCACTTTTTATAGTTTAAGTGATACTGTCCCTTTTTAAACAGTTTAATAAGAAGATACCACTTTGATTCAATACATCTATTTATGATAAATTCTCAACAGTACACCACTGTTAGTATTCACCAGACAAAGCACAGAATTCACTATACAAACATTTGCTTCAACAAGTTGTGAGTTTACCAAATATACACAAATGACTTTAAACCTAGGGTAGTGCTGACTTCTGATGGATTTTTTAATAATGAACGGTTATTTGTAATGTGATTGGTGTGAAAGAGAATTTTAAAGGGTATATTTGGGAATCACAGAATATGGTTGGTATACCTGATAAAAAGTAGGCATCTTCAAAATGCTGATACCGATCTGAAATGGAGGGGAAACCAAATTTAAAATATTGCAAGGTGTGCCAGTTTCAACTGATCAATAATTGTTTAATTTGCAGGCCATTTTACTTTATATGCTTATGTAACAGATCTAAGATGCCTCCGTCAAGCAATGACATAGAGAAATACAAAGTAATAAAATGAGAAATTTGATTTTATAACTCACATATACATAAGTGCTGGGTAGTTAAAAATTTAAATGAGATATTTGTAATGTTTAATGTTATGTCACTGTAGCTGGAAGCATTGAATTGCCACAGCAGAGTTATGCAGAGACAAATCACTTATAAGTCGATCCCATTCTTACCTGTGAACTGATGGGAATGATGTAAAAACAAGACAGCAGGTGTTTAGAGCGAAAAAGGCCATGACCTTATTCAAGTACAATTTTAAATGTTATCTTTGAGTTGATTTTTTATTATTTGTATTGCTGTGTGTTTGTTTTCCCTTTAATAAGTGCAGAAATATTTCATCTATTAAGTAAAAAGATTTTCCATCACCATTCAACAAGTACTCCTTGCACAGTGGTGCAGTCCCCAATGAGTCATAACCACTCCAGCTGTGGCTTAGTGGTCAGTGGTGTGTAATTATTATTTAAACCTCTTGCGCACATCTCCCACACCTTTTATATAGCTGTTCTAAAAGAGCAGAGGCAAAAAAGCCCTTTGGTACCATAAGGGGCCTGTATTACAGAACAGACATATCTCTGGTCATATACAGAAGACCTGGGTCATGGGTAGGCATTTTATGCAACATTAAGTAAAATAACAAAGCATTTTCATGATTGACATCTTTCAATGACTAACACATACATCAAGCAATGATGTAATTTTCTTTTTTAATCATCCAGTATCATTAATGAAATGTAACAATTATGAAATTGCAAATTATCATCGATATGAGCCTGCCTGTCTGATTATACTGCACAAATATTTTGTGAAGACGCTCCCATACATGAACATTCTAAACACTAGAACAATTCTAATAGATCAGGGGTCTAGCACTTGTATTACTATCCAGAATATTCTGAAGCAGTAATTATTCACCCCAGACCCCAAACCACTTTCAAATAATTTTTAATTCCATTCTGCATTCCTTATGTAGAGCCTCTCATTGCAAGTTAAGCACATTATTTTATTAAGAGGCTGGTTTCTTCTAAACTACTGCAGGGATATTATATGTTTGTTCTGAACATTTGGCTCTACTCATTAGGACAAGCATCTGCCACAAGCTTAGTTAATGAGGTACATAACGACGAGCTGATGGTAAGACACTAACCCGTTGATTAGTTTATGAGCCAATGGCTGTGAACATAAACATTTTTCAACCGGCTTGTAAAAAATGTTTATTCACAAAGTGATTGACTTGTAAGACAATCTTCATGTAATGGGAAATTAATATTAGAAAGCCTTGAAGGAAAAACAATAAATTGCGAGAAACTGAAATTGGTCATGTGCATTTTTTCCTAAACGCTTGCATCTAGAGCAGGGGTCTCAAACTCAATATACCCGGGGGCCGCTGGAGGTAGAGTCTGGGTGAGGCAGGACTGCATCAGGTTTTCCACAAGAAAACAACAGATTAAAAACAATACACGGCCCTGCGGGGCAATCAGCGGCTTTGTGGAGCAATATGCAGCTCTTCTGGGTGATTTGCATCTGCTGGGGAAATTAGTACCTTTTTGGGGAAATTAGCACCTTTGTGGGGAAATACACAGGTCAGCGTGGCAATGTGTGGCTCTGTGGGGCAATGTGTGGCTCTACGTTGCAATCTGCGGCACTGCGGGGCAATGTGTGGCTCTGCGGGCAATGTGCGGCTTTATGGATTACTGGCACATCTACATTTTTTTTTTATT
>WMED01018804.1:0-12600 GCA_019650415.1 Pipa parva | reverse complement strand
TAATTTTATGCCCCGGTGGAGAAATTCACCATCATGTTCATGGTCAGTCATAAGTAGGGACCCAACATCGAGACACTCCTTACAATGCCAAAAGGAGAACGCATGAGGAAGCCAGCGAGCAGCAGGCGAAACGCGTCCGGCGTTCTCCTTTTGGCACTGTAAGGAGTGTCTCGATGTTGGATCCCTACTTATGACTGACCATGAACATGATGGTGAATTTCTCCACCGGGGCATAAAATTACAAGATTACTGACAGCTCACTACGGACTGTGCCTCCTTATAATCATTCGTATCTGGGACAGATTAAGAACCAGCACTGACACTGACCGGTATTTACACTGTAATTGGGGATTATTATAGCAGACTATTTTTTTGCTAAACCATTTTCTACTTTCTCCTCTATATTGTACACTATATACCTTGGTCTGACAATCTCTATACCTTCAGTAGCCATTCTCTACCTCTTCTTGAGGTTTTTTAATTGTTTTTAATCTTGTGTCTTCAATAAGCATTAAGTTTGCATAGAGTTTTCAATAAAACTGTGTGTGCACCAAAAGAGAGATCTTTTTCTTTTTTGTTTGTATATGTATCTATATCTCCATGGTAGCACCTGGTAAAAATTAGACATAATTTAATTGGATGTGCTGGAATCCATTTATGTATGTTTATCAGCAAACATTTTCTATGCATATCTTTTGTACAGGCAAAGCAGCGGTAGTAGATGATATTTTCTCCTGAAAGATATTTTTATTCCATAATCCAATAGCCATGGAGATATCCCCACGATCTATTGGTGGTAACCTGATCTGTTCAGTAAATCAGTGGACAATTCATTTCAAAAGTTTGTACTTGAAGTGGAATAAGAGATAATTCTGGTTTTGCTAAGCAATGTGGACTGTGGACATCGGTGATAGAATATACCTTTCTTTTTAGTAGAAATGTAAAAGTTTGAGGGGGGTTATTCACTAAGGTGCGAATTCGACTGTCGAATTCACAAACAGCAGATTCCCATAGCAAATCTGCTACAAGTTCCCCATTGTAAAGTCGCGACAATTTTCCCACAATAAAGTCACGACTGTGACATTATTCTCATTATAAAGATGTGACTGCAACAGTAGCAGCCTATTGCGACTGTCTTTATCTGGCGAATTCGCACCTATATGCAACAATTCGGACTTTAGTGAATAACCCCCTGAGTTGTAGGTGTTTGTCAGAGATCTGTCATTATTATATTTAAGTACAGAATAGGGTGCAAATTGTTGCATAAGGCCAGTATCACACCGGCTGTTTTGCAGCTGAGCTGGTAAAATAGCATCCCATTGTTTCCTGTGGGATAATTCACATAGGCTATTTTGTTTTTCACCATAGACAATAATAAACCTCATAAAATAACAGCTCAACTGAAAAACTTTGTTTATTGTTTAGATCGTCACGTTTTTGTGATACTTTCATTGCATATTTAGTAAATAATTATATCACTCTGACTATGGCTAGAGTTCCACATATATTTTGCATTGTGTTAAATGCCAAGAGGTAATGAGCCATTTAATGATCCAGTTAATGACTAACACCTACATACATACACACATTCCTTTTCAATATTGGGCTACTGTGTTAACCTCTTGGTACCTGTGGACAGGAGGAACCACTGTTGAAGAAATTCTTAAAACTTGATTTTCAGATTAGACCAGTACTACAGATTTCAGGGAAATATTAGTTTAGTCAATAGTTGGTCCAAGTCAACTAATAGGATAATGGGTCTTGTGCTTTCTTGAACTTGATGATGTTCTCAAGACCAAACTTCAACTGGAAGTGCAAATTAATGTTTTTAGTACTTTGTGAGCACTTAAATGTAAAATGCTCTCTATTTTTTCAGCTTGTGATTACATCTTTCTTCCATAAAACATTGGTAAAATAAATCAGCATGGGCCAGTCTTCCCAAAGAATTAAAGCTATATTACTGATTGCATAACCTATGGAAAAACAATATAATTCACAGACTTAACTGACACTACGCACTCAATACTTTTCTTAATAAAATCATTTAATGAATAAATAATCTATTATATATGCAGATACTCTGGCTGTAACTGTCAAGAAAGGTCAATAAAAAAGTGTTAGGTGTTTTGTGCTTTTATTATACCCTTAGCAGGGTTGGCATCCATCGGAAAAGTATTTTACTGATTTGACAATGTTTTACAGACGTTATCCAAAAATAAAGAAGTATATGTTCTAAGAGGCAAAAAAAATTTCCTACAGTCCCATGGGTTGGGGACAACCTAAAAACCACCATTGACTTATAATGTATTTGACTTCACACTGTTGAACAGTGAGGGCCTTTTTGGACCTCAACTATATTTGCACTGGGTTTCACAGTTTGAGAACCACTGTCCAATAGAAACATTAATCGTTCCACTGCAAATAATAACGTCTATAGAAGGGTACAAAATGTGTTCTAATTAAATATATCATTAATTACACTGTTTTATAGTCATACATTTATAATAATATGAGTGTTTATGACTAGAAACCTTACAATAATTATTTTTTCCATGTGGGTTCCAGGGTATATCCAGGCCTGCCGTGGTTTACTAATTGCCGCAGTCAGTCTAGGATTCTTTGGATCAATTTTTGCTCTCGTTGGAATGAAATGCACCAAAATTGGAGGGTCAGAAACTACAAAAGCAAAAATAACCTGTATCTCCGGTCTTCTTTACATTTTAAGTGGTGAGTATCACTAAAGGAAAGAGGAATTTGTTTTTAGATGATAAGAATGGAAAGAAGACTGAAAACTTTGGAAAAGAGAAATATCATATACTGTAGGTAACCAATATCTCTGCAATTGTTTGGGCCTTAGTCTTGAAAGTCTGAATTCACTTGCCAAGTTCACTTTGTATGTATGTACAGTACAGTTAGTCCTCGGGTTACGATGGTCTAGAGTTACGTCATTTCGTGGTTACAATGCTTTATACGAGAGTGTTTGGTGTAGGTTTGATGTAGTTATAGGTGTTAGAATAGGTGTTTGGATAGGCTAAGTGTTTGCAGTCCAGTACTGTTATTATGGTACAGTACTGTATATGAATGTATGGTCCGACTTACGTCGAAATTCGGTTTACCACGCCGTGTAAGAACGGATCAACGTCATAAGTCAAGGACTACCTGTATATGTAAGTATGTATATTTTTATTTATAGAGTGCTAATAGGTTACAAAATGCTGAACAATTCAGCAATACAGTTACAATACAGACATGGGAAAAGTGTTTAACAAAGAACAAGTGTAGTAAATTACAAGCATATAATCAAGAAGATACATCACTCTAAGTGCCAGGCTGTGATTGAAACAAGAGGATGGTGGTCCCTGCCCCATAGAGCTTACAATCTATATAGGAGGAAGACTTACATAAATAGATAGGAGGGTAACAAGTACAGTAGTATAAATTGTCAGTTCATTTGTCTATGGTGCTAATTAAATAAAAAAATAAACACAAAATAGAATAAATAGTCACATAAAGATAAAATATAAACACTTTGCAGCAATTTGTGTCGCATTGGCAAAATAATCAGAAATTCACTTGTCCTTTTCATGAAGCAGTGGATTGACTTGTTGAACAAGCGTAGTATGGCAAAGTCAGTCAAATAGAAGTAGGATGTGAAGTGATGCGGAGTAATGTGAATTCATCCAGTGAAGTCCAATGATGTCATCCTCACAATGTTCCATTAACTGTATTAACTGTATTCAGTGAATAATACATCAATTTCTAGGTCACTCTGTCCTTAGTTCAAGTTGCCATTTAATCTCTGTTGCTATTGTTACTTTTTTATGAACAGTCACCTTACACCACACAAGAGCCCTGCCATCAACCCTCCAATTTGCCACTCTGATGTGGCAAAGTCAAATGGATGAATTCGGATCAGTATGACTTGTCAAATTCGCTCCTTCTCCATAATAGTCAAATTACCTGTGCGCACACATGTCCAGTGATGCGAAGAGCTCTGTAAGTTCACATCTATTGTAGTCATCCAAATTAGTTGCATATTCGCCACATTGCAGAGTTTTCTGAATAAGCGAATATTTGGTGAATAAATGAGAATTCACACCATTACATGACCATTCAGTCTCTTAGGGTTAAGCCCTTAAGAACTGAGCATGTGTGAATAAATGTTAAACTGACCCAAAAACAATGGTTGTTTGTAATTAGATAAGGTGTGGAAGAAGTGAGAGAACATCATACAGATTCAATGCAAAGCAGATGCATCTAGAGCACTAGTACACTGAAAATCTGAAAACCATTCATGTACCGAGGTCTGGAAAAGTAAAAACAAGTCTAAAATAAATCTAGAACGTCAGAGAAGAAATGTCAGACTTTATCATGTCTATCATGTGTAGTAAAAGCAGGGCCATTACAATCTTAATTTCAGCTGGAGTGAATGATTTCCAAGCTTTCTTGCCCCATGTCAAAGCAGATATTCACACACGCAAAAATCAAAACTTTGAAATCAAATTGATTTTAATTGATTAATGCTGTTTCTCTGGTTGGAACCAAACTGGGATTTCTGGGGTACTACATGAATCTGCATTATCTAATGTTTGTTACCGGACAAATAAAAGCTGGGTGCAGAACTATATTCAACACAAAATAATACAAATCATTAATTCAATCATTCAGTTTTAAATTTTACAGTTTTACCAACACCAAGTAAAAATAATTGCTAATCCCGGTTGTTTTTTTCTGAACTTATTGGTCCTTTAAGATGAACGAGTATTATCATTTTGGGTTTGTGTTTTTCAGGACTTTGTGCTATGTCTGGGGTGTCCCTTTATGCCCACAAAATCACCTCTGAATTCTTTGATCCATCTTTCCTGGAGCAGAAGTAAGTGGGCAAAAAAAAAGTAATACAACCACATACAGTTAAAATAGACACTATTAATATAGTGATAATGGTCAGCAAATATCTTTCCAGTGATACCCTTACAACTGCAATACTTATAATATCATTATATTTTATTTTATAATTACGTCAAGGTGATTGTAACATTATGACAATGAGAACAGGTTATGTATCGTAAAACAATGACCCTTATTACTAATAAATAGTGTTTACATTGTCTAAAACTTCTCCTTACAACATCATGTTATACACATCATTCTATAAATTATAGGGGAATTACAAGTTGATAACAAGTCATATGACCTGCAGAATTGTGCCTTTATATGAATCCAGATATCGCTAGTGTTTTTAACATTAGTATATACCTACTTGGGCTCCCAAGTCCTGACATTCCCAAGGACCAGGACATCTGAGAACATTCAGGACAGAAGAGAAAAACTGTAAAGACCAGAGTGAAGTGGGTTAGGAAGGGATTTGAGTAGCTGGGCAGTAAAGAAGTTGAACTTGGGGCTGGGAGACTGTAGGAGTATCAGGGCTGCTGAATATACTGTTACAAGCTGAAACAACCATTTGTATCTCTTATTTTAAGATGTTAAAGACATCAAGGTGTTTCATGACCATAGAAAAGCATGAGACCCCTCATTGGTTCATTTACTTAAAATAACTGTATGTGCTGCGATGTCACCATGTTTAATAAACTGCTTGGGTCTGATGCTCAAATTTCCCTTGATGAGCTGTAATTATTCAGTCACCAGTATTTCACCAAATCATGTGACTTTTTCATAACTAGATACTCTGGTACTGATGACATCTCTTGGGACTCCAGCCGTATGCTGTTTCTATAAGCTTCTCATCTCCCCTATAGCTCTACATTGGAGGCAGGAATGGATCACTTACAAATCTGGGTCACACCTCCCATGTGCAAAACCATTAGTGAATGTTGGATAACTCATTGTGAGAGAACCCCTACATAGTAATTTATCTTTACAGCTAATAAATAAATATATATATATATATATATATATATATATATATTACCTCAGAGGTCTGTTATAAGATTATTTCATCATCAGAGAAACCTTCAGAGACTGCATACATTCATATCAGTTTTAGTAAGGGTAACACTGTCCAGCATTTAATGACTGGCCATTGGAGACTCCCAGTCAGTTTATGTATAAATTGTTTAATTCCTTGCAGGTATGAGCTAGGAGCTGCACTTTTCATTGGATGGGGTGGATCTTCCCTCAGTGTTATTGGTGGTTCTATCCTCTGCTTCTCTTTAAATGACAGTGTCAAACCTCCCAGGTAACTGCAAACAAAGCAGAAGCATTTACATTCCATACTGATACACTAACAATAGAAATAATTATCCAACAAAGCATATCTCAGGCTGAGAATCTTTTAAAGAGGAGGTTGCTTCTCAGTGGCCAAATGATAAATATGAAATAATAATCAAAAGGGAAACAATAATGTATTTATTTATGATATGGGCACTGCCCTAAGAATGACCTATAAACAGATCTGGCACATGTTCTAAATTCTGCAGGGCAGTCCCAATGTTTGGTTCCAGTCCTTGATCCGCTGGCTGATCTGTGGCAATGATGTCACTGGTGCACATCCAATTAGGGGAAAGCAGGTGGTTTACCAGTAATATCACTTAAAAATCTGACCAACTCTGTCTTTCCTTGCCCCCCTTGAAACCTGGAAGGTACATCTATAAACACTGATGAAATCAGTTAACAGTCTACAACACAAATCTATAATCATTAAATGTAAATTTCCACGAAGAAAAGCAAAACAACTGCAAATTTTGTAGTGTTAAACATTGTTCTGTGAATGATTTCACTCACACAGGCTTTTTAGCGTACTACACAATCTCTCTTGTCTAGAACAGTGGTCGGCAAAGTGCAGCTCGCGAGCCACTTGCGGCTCTTTTTGTGGCTTGGAGCGCACTGCCGAAGCCATGTCCAAGCCCTGCCCACAACCACCGACAGCTCTTCTGATTGACTCTCGGTGTTCATGTGGTCGGGAGAGGGCACGCCTCCCTCCTCTGGCGGCTCACAAGATAGTTGTCGCCGCTGGAGGGAGAGAAATGGCTCCCTCCCAAAACAACTTTGCCGACCCCTGGTCTAGAACAAAGCTCTGTATGTCTCATTTGAACGAGCATTTTGTAAAAAACTGAATACATCTAATAATTTGTGAGAATTAAAATTAAAAGAAAAACTTTCTGTACATAATTATCTATAAATGTATAAATGATGGAGGAAATAAAAACTTGCCAGAAGCAATACCTGCACAGTTGATTTGAGGGGAGATCATTTCTATAATGTATGTAAATATAGTGGGGAAATTACAGTCTTCGTATAATATGTATCAGTTTGGAGTCCCGATTTGATATAAAAAAATTTGCTGGATATAATAAAAATAGTAAACTTCATCAATAGTATGATAACCATTAGTTTAAATGACCAGATTAAAGATACATTATATAGTTCATTTCTCATTGTAGGAAACATTATATAACATCAGTGTTTATATTCCATGACATTAATGTCCTTTTCCTATGTGCCTTTCAGGATTAATTACTCTTACAATGGAGTCACTTCGGTGCGGTCAGCACGCTCAAACATCCCAGACACTAATAATAATCGCAATGCACAGAGAGGCCTTCCTAAACAGTTTGGCAAGAATGTCTATGTGTGATATTGTAACATGGAAATGAAAAATGGTCCAGTCTTGTGTTCATCATGGAGACCAAAGCAGAATCCATGCCTTCATGGAAGTCAGAACATAATTACAGTTATTTTAACCTTTGCATCCTTGTCTCAGCATCTTCAGTGTCTTAAGAAGTGACCGGGACAATATGAACTGTAGTTGTTCTTAAAATTCATGGAATCGAAACAAATGACTACATTCTAGATAGATGGGACCCTTAAATTCGTAGAAATCTCTACAGGAAAAGAGGAACTAACCCTACCAAACTGGGAACCAGGCATTCACAAGAAAAGGAATTTAAATAAGGACACAATGATAGCATGGTTTTGGTTCAGCATGAACTCGAAACATGGCCATACATCATACAGTCTTGTACAGTAATGTATTTCACTTATTTTGATTGGATTTGTTGAACATTGCAGTACATTATACCAGACAACAAATTTGACCAATCTGTTTGTTTTCAAAACAGATCTATTAAAATGTCAAAACAGTGTTGACCTTTATCTGTGAATGAATATGGATGTATCTTCTATTGCAGTTACCATACATATTCATAGATTAAGGTAGGAAGCTCCATAATGGTACCAGTAATAGAAGCAGTATCCATTGATGTTCACATTTGAAACAATCCAGTTGTTTGGCAAGAAGACTGAATGATAGCCCATCCATATATATTTAAAATTTACATCTAAGTAAACCAATTCAATCAATACCAATTAAATTGGTCCACCAAATTTAATGTGAGACCAGCCTAACACCATCTGTTGGCTGCACGCGTGTAGGACATCAGCGGGCGCATATCACCATGTGCGAAGTGAGCCGAAGGCTTCGCAGCTCACTACGCACAATGGTGAATTAGCCCCAAAGTGTTGAGGAGAAAAGTTAGATCTATATACAACGATGTTCCAATTTGTAAAATATTGTATTTTGATTTAATGTTTCTCAATCCTATCTATAAATATTTGTAATAACCTTTGGATATGAAAAGCACTAATATTGTTATAATCACTTGTTAAAAATGCTACTATCTTGTGGTTGTAAGTTTTCAAACAACAATAATACTGTAGAATGTTGATATCACTAAGTAGGGAACACTCTACACACAGATAAAGAGTATAGGGGGACAAGACACTAAGGGCTATACTACTGTCTGGCAAAGATGAACTACAAGCATTTTAGACAGGGGATTCCAGGAATTATTGTTTTTATAGCTAATAAGAGTTTTTGCATAAAGGAGAAAAGAAAAAAAAAAAGAAATATTACTATGCATAATGTCAAACATAAAACATGAAAGCACACAGATCAATAAAGCTATCAAGAAACAAATAAATAAATAAAGTGAAGAATATTAGAGACATGGAAATTTGAATGAGAAAATTATGCAATATGGAGACATGATCAAATATAAACAACATATATATGTATATAACATATATAACATAAGAATACATTTACATGTAACATATATAACATAAGGATACATTTACATGTTGAGCTCAATAAGCAACGATCAGCCAAAGCAATGAGGCACCACAACATTTTAGAGCAGAAGAACAGAGTCTGTGAGGAATGGTCAATACCCTTTGCACAATAAGAGGAACGATAAAGGACATTTAGGAGAGTTACTAAAGAGCCCCGAGCAGTGGCATGCAGCCAGGCATAAGGATTTTAGGGTTAAGGTAGAAACAACAGGAGATGAAGTAGACCTGGGAAGGACAGATAATGCAAGCAGATGTTTAGGGGTATAATAATGATAAAGAAATGAATTCCATGTCTCTGTTATAGGTTTTATACAAGATAAATTGTGGACACCAAGGAGAAATGGTTAGCTTAACATTTTTAATGGAAAAGCCCCCCTTCATCAATAAGATTACCAAAACAGTCTCAAACATAGAATCATGAAAAGTCTATTATATGTGCTTCACATTTTTATTTTAAGCCTTTATCTGGCCAGGTGTCTCTTACAATTACTGAAACTTAAAAAAAAAAAGATGAAGGAAATCCCACAAAATTAGTATATCCCACCATTCTCACCTGTGTCTGAACTGTGGCATGTGGGAGAAGCTTAAATCTAACTTACTGTCAATATGATACAACCATATATTGTAATGGTATTGTCTTTCCTTACCTGTATCAACATAAAACATCTGAGATAGTGGCTATGTTTACAAGATACATTTATATCTTCATTTAAGACTTAAATTTGGGCGAGATTTATTAAACTCTCTTAGGGGGACATCACGCGGACATCAGCGAACGCTTTAAAGGGATTCCAGTCTCGGCGAGACCAAACCAGTTGCCTCGCCGAGACTGGAATCCCTTTAATGAGCTCGCTGATGTCTGCATGCAGGACATCAGCGAGCGCATATCAGTCAGTGCGAAGTGAGGAGAAGACTACACACCTCCTTTTGCACTATCGTGAATTATCCCCTTAGTCTTTCCTAGTTTATCGAGAGAAATCTCACATTGTTCTCATGAGATTTTTGAAGATCTTGAGATTGAGTTTTTCTATCTTGATTTTTTCCATTTTTTTCCATGGAAAGGTAGCCATACTTTACATTAGTAGCATGGCTACCTTTCCATCGAAAATTTTGAAAAATTGAGAATGAAAAACTCGACCTCGAAATTCCAAAAGAAATCTCACAAAAACAATGTGAGATTTCTCTCTGTAAATTCGAAATGACCCAGAGTGATCTTTACAAGTTTAATAAATTTCGCCCGTTAACAGTGTGGCTCCCTCCAATTGTATGATCCAAAACAGCTCTTATTTTAATAAACATTGAGTTTGGTTAACTTTTACTACATGTACTTTCTCAAGTATCATCAACTGTAGCTGAGATACAGAATGGCTTTTCTCTAAAGAATGTGTGAAGAGTGCCAAAACTGACCCTGTGATGATTATAGAGTGAAAACTTCATAGAATCCATATGTGGAGTGCCTAAAAATCTCTGTTTTGTGGATTGGTGGAGGAGCACACACGTCGATGTACAAGATGACCAATGTCCCTGCCCCCTCTACAAACAAATAGGTAATGGTCACTTGCTTAGGCCTCAAGCCAGTGGTTAAAATGGGTCAGTATCTGTTATTAATTAATTTCACTGCTTTATAATGTACATAGAATGTACTAATGAAGGGTATATGGGAATAATTGTTTGTTTTTTTGTCTTTAGGTGCTAACCAAAGTGGATTATCTCTAGGTGTTTTACTCATTCCCCTCATGGATCTTCTCTTCCCAGATTTGGTTCTAATTGCACATGAATGTTCCATGTATTTTCCATATGTGTTAGCTATTTCCATATGTGTTAGCTATTCTACAAGCCCTCAGGAACTTCCTTATTGGTTTACCCCTTTGTCTAGGTGGGGGGAGCTTTTAAACATCAACATAATATTTTTATCAAACAGTTTATGCTAGACATGTACCTATGCTAGCCCCTTGCAAACGTAACTAGAAACTGCAGTTCAGTCAGACTATAAAACAGAGAAAATATATTTTTTGCGCATTTTATTCATGTACCCTTTCAGTTGTTTCAGTATGAGACTTTTCCAAACAAGCAATATATTGCCATCCACCTCGTGGTAGTAAATGAAAATATTGCCATACTCCAGAGCAACAATAGACCCCATACTGGTCCCTTGTTTCTGCATGAAAATGTAAGGGAAATCTCATTGAAAACACTGCAATGTGTATCAGTTTTCATATTGATTTTTTTGATATCAACAGTTTCTTTTCGACCCTATATAAATCAGCAGAATCAAAAAATCTACCAAATAATAATGTCAATAATGTTCATAATCAAAATCGAAAAGCTCGAAATGACTTGTTGATCATGGAATATAGTAAGTTTAGACATGGTTATGTTAGGGTTAAGACTTACCATGCCGCGTTCCAGCGTTGCTCTGCTTCCGGTGCCAGGAAGTGCCGGGTTCTCCCTTGTGACCGTGCTCGTGCACGCTGACGCTGGGCACGCACGGCACGGTCACGCGCTTTTTTGTGCTCCAGTGCGACCAACTGACAGGCTTCCTTTCCTATATAAGGGAGCCTGTCGGCTGGCTCTGATGCCAAATATAAGAGTACACTGCTAGTGTTAGTGCTTATTCCAGGCCAATAAAGCTTAAAGTCATAGTTCTCCCAGTTATATCTGCATATAGCCATTAGTATCCTGCCTGCCTGTTTCTGCCATTTTGTGACCATTGCTTACCAGCTCTCTCCTATCCTCACCAGTGAACAACTACCTGGGACCGCGACCTGGACGTTGCCCGTAGCTAAATCCCATCTCCCTTGCGAGAGCTCTAGGTGAAGACCTGCAGCGTCTTAGGCTCCGCACCCTGGTGGTAGCTAGTGTAAAGTTCACTGTGGGGAAATTCCCGGTTGCCATCTCCTATTCCTTGTTACGGGTAATCCTGACAGGTTAGGGAGAAGTTTTTGGCATCCTCTACATGACTTGTTTGTGCACAAATAAATATTTTCTTCTATTGAGCCCAACAACCAACCCTTAATTTGTGACAAGTGGTGATTCAATATTGCAACGGACTGAAACTGAAGATGTATTGTATGCCTCTAGTTACCATGAAAAAATGTTGTTTAGGTAAAGATGAGCAGAAGATTGAGTAATAAAAAAATCTTCATCTACCCAATGAAGTTATTGCTCTGACCAAACAGAATCAGCACTTCCCAAAGGTATTGTTAGTGGAATTAAGACCTTTTGCAAACACCCTGGAATCATAATAATTATGAGTTTTCTATAAAAGTGAAAAAAATCCTTAATACTAAAATAGGTAGCATGATTGGGTATAAAGCTAGTTTGGTCAAGGAAAACAAGATCTGGGAGAAACCAAAGAAGCCTAGTTGCTAGAATTTTCACCTAGATCTTGAGTAGTTGAAGTAATTAATACAGGAACAGGAGATATCCTTTTCTCTTGTTGTAATCATCATGTAGTAAAATCTAAAGGATAAGGAAGCGCACAAACATAGTGCCTTAAAAGTTTTAAAG
>WMED01018803.1:0-12600 GCA_019650415.1 Pipa parva | reverse complement strand
GACTAGGGACAGGAAGACATAGAAAGGGATGTAATATTCACTTATTTACAGTTAGTGGGATATGATGAGGATGACATCACTACAATTCATTGCGGGAATTCACATCACTGCTGATGACTTCACATTTTACTTTTTTTGACTGATTCACCAAGCTATGCATGTGACTGCATCCCTAGCAGTCTGCCTGTTTGACAAATCTATTCGCAGATGTGTTAATAAGGAAAAGTGAATTTGTGATTATTTTGGTTCTGCAACTTGAATTGTAGCGAGGTGACTTCATCCTTTAGTCAATAAGGCCCTTGGATTAAATGGAAGATAGGTTGAATGTGGGCATTGCTTCTGCATTTAATGGTAGACTGGTGCTTGGAACATAAAACCTGTTGGATTATTTCAAGTATTTGACTTCGTTAACATTGGGATGAAGCATGATTTGTAATAATTATGGAAAAGGACACAAAAACATGTAACGGGCTCGCATAAATGAGCTCATGCTACACATCTGCTTTATTACTAAGGTTTTTATTCTTTTATTTATTAAACATTTATATTGGTTGAAATGTTAGGAAACACTGGATTTTCTCTAAACGTCCAAATTATGTCAATGACAAATACTTTTGGCTTACTATGTAAACAGATTGCATCTTTTCCCAGTGTTTTTTCCTCTTTAGTGTCCATTCATATTTTACCTTCACCTAAGATATTCAGGTCGAGAGACTGAGGCCAAATTTAATAATACTGAGTATTCATGTCAAAAATTATTGAGAAGGTTTTACGAGTCTCAGTGGTAGATTCAGTAACACAAATGCAATTACAACATGTAACACATGGCAACTATCAGGCATTTGGTTTCATTGTCTAATTCGCATTTGGCCTTTAAAGCTACTTGCTTATTGTTTCTGAGCGTATCACTTATGCATACAAGTTAGTAAATAAGCCCTACGATTTTATCTCGGTGAATGATTCGGCTTACAGTTCTAAATCCGGAGTATTTGGCAATGTCCTTTAAATTTAATTGCAAATGTTCTCAGATTGCTTCACCTTGAATTCCCACCGAATGACTTCACCTCTTCCTGCTGTGAGGGGGTGTGGCTTACCCTTGCCTTGTTCAAGCTATGTCACTAAAGAATCTTTTTTGGTTTAAGAGGAGCAGACGCTTTTATTTGGTTTTTGTAATAAATGGATTGCTGAGGAAATCTCCCTCCTGTCTATGTAAAAAGCCGAAAACTTCATGTCCTTCAGTACATGAACTTGTGTGTAAAATAAGGCATTCATAGCAATCTGGTTCTCGCTTCCACCGTTTTTTGTATTTAAGTGTTCCAATGGTGCCTAGAACGGTAGCACTGGTTAGAAGTATTGAGCGTATTATGAAAATTTACCTCTTCTTCTGACTTTGAAATGTCATGTATCCAATCTTGAGTATTGTGGAAGACAGCATCCCATCTATTGTTGTAGAACAACTGACAGATGATGGGAATAATATTGATTATCTTATTACAATAACATCTACCAATGGTTGGGACATATGCGGTGACAAATGAATAGTCAGCCCTTGAAGCTGATGTGTTGGAACTAGGAAGGGGTGCTCCTGGTATGCAGTGGTTAACACCCACCAAAAGTGTTCCAAGAAAGGACAATCCATAATGTTCTCCATGGAGGCCCCACATTGCAACTTACAGGACTTAAATGATTATTGTTTGAAGACTTGTTTTTTTCACATTCCTCCGGACATCTTCAGAGGTCTTGTGGTTTCCAGGGGAGGTTATTCATCAACAGGGGCCAGAGAGGTCTAGAAAACCATGATAACATAATTTTTTTTCAGAATTCTAGTTTTCCTGTACCAGTGAATGCTAACAGACGATTGGTTACTGTTGGTTACTAGACCTCTAGAAAGTTTGCCCCTGTTGATGAATTCCCCTGATATCGCAATGTTTTTCAAAGCCGTAATTTAATGACATATCTAGCTTTTACAACTGGGGCAGGCCCACAGTACTGCTGAGGGCTAGGTAGATTATGAAGCACTGGGATTTGGTGACATCAGAGAGTGTGCATATCTCTGATTTCATGCATGTGTTGGGAGAGAGTCATATCTAAAGACTCTCTTGAATGCACTTTTTGTTGCTTCATGAGGCTGTATGGTGATGGTGATATTATGTTATGTCTTAGGGAATGCAAATTCACCTCTTTGATGCATACTGTCCCTTCAACACACAAAATACAAATTCCACTACAGGGGGCACTGCACAGTTTTCCCCTCCTTTTAACATTAGCTGCAACCAGCTCTTTGGAAAATGTGTAAGAAACCCAGGCAGATATTAGATCATTCTGCCCAGTCTCTTATACAGTGCTCACTGGGCTGGTTGAAGTTGTCACTAAGGGGATAATTCAGGACAGTCCGAACTTACCTTGCGATCCTTCAATTCAACTCGCTGAGACTGGTACGCGCTCCCTGGTACGCGAACGCTTTAAAGGTACTTCACCTCACCTCGCGACCACTTGAGTCGCCTCGCAAGACTGGAACACCTTTAAAGTGTTCGCTGATCTTCGCGTGCAGGAGAGATGGGAGCGCATACTAGTCTCGGTGAGGTGAATCGAAGGATCGAAAGGTAAGTTCGGACTTTCCTGAATTATCCCCTAAATATCTAAATGGAGAGAGAGAGAGAGTAAAAATGCAGCAAGACCCCAATTTGTATTATAGAGAACTATTGCAGTAAAAGTGGGGGATATATTGGGATAGAGCCATTGGTCATAAAATTCTGGCAGAAAATCTATTTATTATATGTGCATGACATGTTTTGGGCCTATTTGATAAAGGGCACTAATACCTGAAACATGCCATGCATATATAATAAATAGTACATATTCTACCAGAATTTTATAACATGAGGCTCCATGCACATTTATTGTAAAGTATGGAAAAGTGTAGCAGCGCTTATTTGAGTCTCTGGTTATAACAGGAACCATTTTTTGGTATCGCTGACACGTATTCAAATTCCCCAAAAAGTTACATAAAAAGTTTTGAAACCTGTTTTGTGCACCACTCTTTGTCTTCCCCACTTCTGTCTAAGGGCTGCTAGATGATCCTAGGGGCTTGGGATAAACCATATAATATATAAGGTTATATAGAAGTAATTTGTAATTATAATTGTTTCTTAATAATAAATAAACACTTTTCTTACACTCCTGAGTACATACCATTACATTAATAAATGCTACAGGTAACACAGGGTTTGTGTGTTAGTGAGTCACAGTCCTTTGTTCATCCAGTCCTTTTTTAATCACTTGTTTTCTTTTAGGGTGTAAGCAAAATAATTGTAGAAGAATCTGCCTTTCTGCAAGTTTTTGCTCACCCACTTTCTCTTTAAAAAAAAGAAACCCCTCGAATGAGGAAAGCAGGGACATAATGGAATGGGTGATTGACAGATGGGGGGACGAGCAGGAAATTAAAGGGAGGAGAGGTAGAGGAAGGGTATGTGATAGAAAAGGAAAGTAGGAAGTCCTGGGGGGTCAGTAATGTGAGAAGAAGAGCAGATCCACCCGCCTTCCTAATAAAAATGCAAAAGGGTGTTTGTAATGATAACGGGCTCAGCGTTATCATTCGGTAGTGGAAAAGTGTAAGAGTTCTGGAAATAAATTTCTTCCAGCTGGTTTGGGGCAGAATGGTTTTTAATGCTGGTTGGTGTTTTTGCATCTCTGGGGTAAGATGCATGGTACAAATTGGGCATTACTTGGGCAAGGGCCTAAGACTGGTGTAGAGGTGGCTACCCTTGCCAGTTCTGAACCCAACCTTAAAGGAGAAGGATGGTGGCATGGGGGTAGTCTCGAAGGGTTATGTAAAAGGGGCGGGGCAAGCATTTCAAATTCTGTCAATAAAGTTTGATGGGTTTTAGTATGAAAACAAATCTTTGGCCCATTATACCCACTACTTTGGTGTTGTATTTTATTTAAAGTAACAGGTTTGATTTAAGGGTTTCCAGTAGAAGGAAGCGACCCTTCACACTGCACCAGTCAAGCTGTGTATGCAGGTGAATTTAGCACAGCATTACACAATTATTATTATTACTTTATATATTTATCCAATATAGCAGTAGTATATAATATAGTAGTATATAGCAAAGGGTAAATGCAAAATTATGTTACAGAGATCATGTACAGAACTTAGGTTACTGTTAGGATAGTATACAATGCTGCGTCAAAATGCTTCTGCTATAATTCCAATCCAATTAGACTGCATCGTTTTCAAACAACTAAGCTAGCAATACACACTCGCATGACTGGCACATCTCATACCAGCAAATTTTGAAATTGACATCAACAATCTTTTCACAACTGGTTAAAGAAACAGAGAATTTCACTTACTTTCTTATGGTAACCAGTTCCTGGGAGAAAGAGTTAAGCTGGACGATTGGGGGTGGAAGAGAGGCTGGTGAGTATAATGCTGGGAATTGTGCTTCAGTAACAGCTACACATGTGTTTGGATCTCTAGACTAATGGAATCTGCATGTTTGGGTGAACAGAAGTGGGTGGAATAAGACAGAGGAAAAGGTAGTTCCATTTACTGATGTGTTTGGAATTTGCTACAATCATTTAAGGCTCGTGTCAATGAAATTTCAAATTTTGCTTTTTAAAGACCATTTTGGGAAGCACGTGAATTAGGTTTTTTCCAGTGTTTTTTAATTACATATGTTAATCCAATTTTGATTGGCAGATACCCTCCTGGTGAACCAATCCTTTAATTAGTGTGAGGACTACTTGTTCATAGGTTGTATTGTGGTGATTTTGAAAAAGTATTATTATTATTTTAATGCATGAAATTGTGATCTACATTTTAGAGTTTGGTGAGCTCCGCTTTAGCCATGTTTTACAAATCAATCATTAAAGCTGCAAACATCAATACATTCTAGTAAATGGTCCTGAATGATACAAAGTATCCTTTAGTCAATTACCCATGATACCATACTTCTTCCATAAAATGTCCCTTATCCACTTGTCACTAACTCAATGGGATCACAAAACATCTGGCAGTTGGAGACAGCTTGACCATTTTGGCACTGTCTGCATAGAGAAAGCTAACTATTCCAAGTCTCTTATAGTTTTCCTGGACCACTCAGACCTTCAGGACCTTTCAGTCCAGCAACCTGACAAAGAGAACCTGCAGTCAACACATATACTGTATATTTTTTGACACAACCCCTACATCTTCTAACATTCCAACAGCCCTGCCCTAAAACATTTTTTCAATATGCTCAATGAAGGTTCCTGAGCGTGTCTGTAAATATGTGTGTGTGTGTGTGTGTGTATATATATATATAAATCCTCCGCGCTCCTGAAGCGTAATGCATGATTAACATTTTGGCATGCATGTTGATTATTGCCTCTCAGGATCATAAACTTACAAAGTGAATAAATAATCATGAGATGAAAACTGCCAGCTGCCTCTAGCTTCTGTCCCCGGTATGCAACATGCACCACATCATAGGACATGCCCCCCTGACTCAGTTCTCCAAACATAAGATAAAGTGCATGTGCATATCATTTTTTTTTCTGGTTTGTGCATGTGCTTTAAGTTAAGTTCAGGGTACTGAGTCAGAGGGGCATGTAATATGACGCAGTACACATTAAATACAGGGGGCAGAAGCTGGAGGCAGCCGGCAGCTTTAATTTCAGATCCTGGGCCGAGGATCATGAAATGAAAGCTGATGTAGCAGCACTACACTTAGTGAACTGCTGCTAGATCCAACAGTAAAGTTTGCTTTAGAGCAATAGTTTTACTGGATTCCAAAGGAATTATCAGAATCCCGAATAGATTTATTACACCTGATATCATGTAATGATAAAAACCCCTTTATCAGTTGTCCAAAAACAAGATAAGTTTACTTGTTCATCGAGTCCCCTAGAACTCCTACTCTCCAGCTTTTTAATTTCTAATTTAAAGTGCACCTGTTGCCTCAAAACTAATAATAAATTAGGTTGTTCTAATGAAATAAAGGTTTATGTAAATATATATGTATTAAAAATAATGTACCTTTATACAGCGTTTCTCTCTGTTATTTTCCGTCAGTCTGCCTTTTCTTTCCCAAGTCGGGTTGGGCGGGGCTAAATGATGAATGACATTATAGCTCCTGGCAATCAGATCCCTGCTAGGTCATGATTTAATCATGATCTAAGGGATCTGATTGGATGAGCTTTAATGTCAATCATCATTTAGCCCCGCCCAACCTAACTCAAAGAAAAGTCAGGCTGACAGGGAAAATAACAGAAAAAAAAATGCTGTATAAAGGTACATTATTTTTAATACATATATATTTACATAAACATTTATTTTATTAGTAGAACCTAAACTAGTATTAGAGTTTTGAGGTGACAGGTGTACTTTAAGTAACCTTCTGCTATGATCGCTGTGGTGATCATGCCGAATACAATCTATCCCCATGAACGTGAATTGTGGGAGAGTGTTATGTTCCAGTAAAAAGTATATGGCTACAGTTTTTTCATACTGCCATCCGTAATTGCTGTTCTTATCACTGAACAGTGTCCGTCCATATGTAACCTGAGTGTCTGATCTGTTTTACCCTCATAATATAAACCACAGGGACAAATGACAATGTAAATGATATCCTCGGTTGTACATGTTACAAGATGTTTGATGTAAAAAACTGGACTCCTCAGTCATTATAAATTTGTGATGTCTCCAATAACTTGCTTTAGTTTGAGTTTGGACCCATCTCGTTTATGTTTGGGTTTTGGATTCAAAATTTGTTTCATTTGTCCTTATATGACCAATGCACAATGTCTACATTCATGTGGAAGTTATAAAGTCCGACATTTAAGTTACCCTCATTTTCTCTGTCCTCTTCTCCTCTGATCTATGAAGTCCTCCCTACTCCATCTTTGATTAAAAGTGAATGGAGCTACAACAGAGCTAGAGACCCTAAACAATGTGTTATCAAATGCCAAAACATGTTATCGCTTGAATAAACCAGTACCCTCAGGTACCATTTATGTTATGTGTCAGATAAAGACCCTTTGGACTATGGAGGATCAAGAAAGAAGATGATGACTTTCCTGGGACTATATCTTGGTCACATTGAGATGTCTTTCCATTGTGCTACATCATGGGTGAAAGAGGAGCGAAGGCTTTTCAGACAACAAAGGCCTATCTTGGACTACTTTATGGGTTAGAAGGTAAAAAAGGTAAGTACAAATGTAAGCCTATATACCACATTGCTGTACCAAGGTGGATAAAAGGAAAATGTTTCTCTTATTTTTATTACCATGCAATGTTTAAGATTGATTAAAGTGATTTTACGCTTTTAAATTGTAGTGTTCTGGTAAATTTCACATTTTACATGCTCAAGTTATAATAATACTACTGTTTATAGTTAGCAGAGATATACAGTGTGATCAGAGCTTCCCCTGCTGAAACATTGAGAGATAATGTATGTAGAATGTTCTGGAAACGTCTAGGCCTTTCCATAGCCTGCCCAGTGATAGTATCCAATCAGTGTAACAGAAGTTTATTTAAACAAGTGCTTAGGGTGTGTCTGGGCCTTCTGGCATGTGAGGGTTGCAGGAGCAACTACTCCTGGTGGAGGGACACCACAGAGAAACTGTGAAACTGTGAAAAGTGATAGCGAGTCCTACCTAAGTTAGATCACCTTAGGGAATGAGAGTGACAGGGTAGGGTGTATTTACCTGGGTAGCTCAAACACCAACAGGAGAGTAGTGGTCTAGGGGGACAGTGCATATTCCTCTGAGGATGAGGGTGCATAGCACCTGCTGCAGGTCAGGTTTAGGGACCAGGGGAGAGTCTACTCAAAAGAAGGAAGGCCTCAGGAATTCATTCCCAAGAAAGTGGGGTCATCCTGGAATCACCCAGAAGTCACTCTGTTGTCTTGTTTGTGGAGCAGAGTGGTAACTATATGTATCACTGTACTCTCTATCTATTTGAATATATACATATACAAATTGGTAATGTATAAGTGCCTGTGGTAATAGGTGATTGTATATATATATATATATATATATATGCATTTGCCACTGTTCTATATGTGATTGTATATGTCTGAATTCACTCTAATCATTAATATATGTGAGATATGAATGTGTATAGCATACTGTAAGTTTGATGATGCTGAACTTCAACTATCTGACTCTTGTACTAAGTCCTCTGCTGCTAATTTACTGTACATCAATGTTCTAATAAATATGTGTGATGTGTTTTATGATAGAAACACTGGCGCCCTGTTTATTCCATAATGCATCACATTAAGTCATCTATTATCAAATACATTTTTAGCCCACTCCAATTAGTATGCAGGTCCTGCTTTCCTGAGGAGATTGTGACCAGTCTGGTTTATGTACTTATATGTGAGGTACATGGTAAATGTATCTAAGTAATGGTTCTTAGTAAATACAGATTAACTATAGTGTTACATAAGTTACTCACTTGTAATGTTCAATGCACTTTTCCAATGTCTGTCTTATATTTATATTGCTGAATTGTACAGCGCTGTATAAATTTGTCGTGCTTTATAAATAAAATTATACATACATATCCATCACAATACATACATACATACGTACATACATACTGAGGGGCCGATTTGACTAAAGTTCAAGTGTGCCTGTTGAATTCACTTTGTGCCAATTCTTGACGCTATGCTGGGGTGGTAAATTTGCTTATTGACTAGGTGGTGAAATCTCTTGGCAAACATGCGAATGGTGGTGGATGTCATTAGATAGTAGGATGCGGAGTCATGCTAAGTTATGCAAATTTTACCTCACCACATCCTACTACCTGTATATTAATGAATAATACATCTGTTTCTATGTCATCTTGTCCCTAGGTTATGTTGTCACTTGATTCCAGTATTTTTTGTCACTTTTGAATGAACTGTTGCCTTACGCAATGCTGGAGCCCTGCCATCAACCCCTTAATTGCCCACTCTGATCTGTGGATCAGATGAATTGAGACTGTTATGTGACTATGGACTTTAGTCAATAATCCCCCGAATCTGGTTATTAAGGATAGATCATTTACTAATGGTCAAATTATAATAACTATAATAACAATAGATTTATGCAGTGCTTTGTTTAGCATATGTCATTATTAATGTATTGCAAGGGATTCCAGTTCACATAAGGACAGATTCATGTTTCTGAATATAAATAATCCAGTCATTGTTGGCAATGTGTTTGTGAAGACATATGCACAGACTTATTAAACTTGTTCTTTGTTTCTAGAAATGTTAAAGTTACATCTCTACATCTACTTAATGTTGTCAGATATCCACTTGTGTTCCTGCCAGACATCCTGGCTTTCAGTGAGGTATTTCCAAAAAAATCTTTTTACAAGACTCTGCCGTTAACCTTTGTATCTCTACGGTCAGTCAGCCAGAAAGTGTGTTTCACAATGCATTAATATGTGTATTGTGTATCTCTACAAAGGATGGCAACGCCCAGAAAATACTTTAGTTTAAATGAAGTTGAAATAGCTAAATGTGTGAGAATAATGTCTGGATGGAGAATCCTGCCCGATTTAGTGCTGAGTTCACATAATCTAGCCCATCCAGCTCCTTTTCACACTCAATTACATTTAAACAGTTAAAGAAGGCAACAAGGAATAATTATTAACATAAAGCTTTTTTTTTTTTTAACCTACTATAATATAAGTAACTTTAGATCACAATCATGCCTTAACCCCCTTCACTTAAATCAGTAATAATTATGACAGCGCCCTCCCTCAAGCGGTGCAAGTAATGCTGAAAATTAAGAAAGAATTATGTAACATTTAGATAACAATAACAGACTTCTTTTATAATACCACTTGTGTATATATTGAATGACCACCAGCTCTAATGACATGGCTGCAGCAGTGTCCTTTAGAAATGGGATGAAAAAAAATAATTTGTCATGGGGCACATGGTAATAGAACCAAACAAATAAATGTTTAATGTAAATACAGGACCGCACAAGAAGTGCTACTACTTGGGATGGAAAGTGTATCTGTTGGTATGATTTATAAAAACTGGCATTAGTAGTGTTTCTTAGTAATCTAATAATAATAATAATAATCCTAGCATTTCTACACACTGCCCTCTCTGAATGCCATGGGGTTATAAGTGCAAGAATAAAAAAAAAACAATCTCTCTCCTATTTCTATCTTTGGTTTGGTTTGAACTCCTGTCCTCTTCCTTCCTAACCCTTTTCCCTACCAATGCACTGTGGTGTCTGATTACCTGCTGCCTCCTGGTTTTCCTGTGTTGTCGGTTTGGTTTATGGGATCTGTTCTGTGCATCACAGCTGTTCTTGCTTCCACAGGTCTTGCTCCTAGTGGGACTCCTCCTTCTGAGCTTTCCTATTTAAGCTTGGACAGATTGCGGTAGTCTGTGATGGCCTGCTATAGGTCTTAGCTGTTAAGGTCTTGGTATTGTTCTTGTCTGGCCTGTATATTGAGTACTTTGCTATTCTAAGGCTGATCCTAGTCTGGTTCTCTAGGCTTTCCAGCATCTACCTGTGTCCTGCTTTTCAGTGTCTACCTTTGCTCTGCTTTCCATCATCTGCCTGTGTCTTGTATTTGTCTGAACTCCAGCCTCTTCTGTTTAGATACATCTGGCACCCTACTACATCTGAATATCTGTAGTTTTTCCTGGGTTGGGTTGCTGCATGTGACAATTATTTCTCATTTGCTATAAGTATACTTACATCACTGGCTAAGTAATGAGTTATTTCAGGACTCATGTAGGGGATGATTGGAGCCACGCACTGCTAACAAATGTTGGGAAACCTACGCAGCTATAATATTCACCCATTCCTTTTTGGGGCCCAGGGCTTTCTTTGGTAGAAAAGCTATGGCACTGGAGTGACTTAAGTAAGAGAAGGCACAGCACCAACAGATTCTACAGGAAAGGAGTCAATGCCTGGACAGGTAGCAAGACCATTTAATGAACCATATATCAGCAATGAAGTCAAGAATATCTGTATAGGCCAAGGTCAATTTACAGCAAAATAGGCCAAAGGAAGACTTCAGCAACACTCACAGAAAAAAAGGAAACCAGCTTGGGTATGAGGAAAAACAGATGCTGGAATTAACATGAAAACCTTGGCAACAATGTGCCAGATCACCAATCATAACCTTGATATGATTTTGCCCTAAAGCCCAATTTTTAAAGCTGTATAGCTAAATATGGATACTATGCCTGAAGATGAGAGCTAAGTAGTGTGGAAAGCTTGCATTTACCATCTATTCAGTTAGCCAATAAAAGGTATCACCTCTACTCTACTTGTCTCTGCTTATATCTATGGCTAACACTGTGCTACACTCTACTTGTCTCTGCTTATATCTATGGCTAACACGGCGCTACACTCTGCTTGTTTCTGCTTATATCTATGGCTAACACGGCGCTACATTCTGCTTGTCTCTGCTTATATCTATGGCTAACATGGTGCTACACTCTGCTTGTCTCTGCTTATATCTATGGCTAACACGTGTCAGACTGGACTGATAATTAGAGGAGAAGGAGGTTGCAGCTACCAGCACAAGGACTGAGGGCGTGGGGTCTAAGATAGATCTGGTAATCTCCTAGAGCCACCGCAAGGAGGTTAGGATTTTGCTGAAGATATACCCAGGTCACGACCCCTCAGACTGGACAAGTAACTGGAATTATTAGACAGGAATATTCACTGGAGACAAGTATTAAGGCAATACAAACGAAAGCAGGATACTAAGCACAGAAACACTGTAGTAGGATACTGAACTTGACACTGTATGTAGAGTGTAGTAAATACTGACAGGGTACTGGCAGGGTAACAACAAGGGAACAGAGAAGCCCCTGAGCTCCTAGCAAGCTCTATACTCAGGCACTGTTGTGAACTGACAGGCTCCTTTTATAGGGAAAGGAGCCTGTCAGCTGACCATGATGATCCGCGTCATAAGCGCGCACCCGCGATGTGCGCGCCAGTCTTCCATGTGCATACATGCCGTGACCGCCGGAGAGGGAAGGCAGTGCATCCGACGCCGCGTGGAGAGCGACGCAGGAGCGAGCAGCTGAGGTAAGTGAGTTTCCTTACAACACAGTGCTACACTCTACTTGTCTCTGCTTATATCTATGGCCAACACGGTGCTACACTCTACTTGTCTCTGCTTATATCTATGGCTAACACGGTGCTACACTCTACTTGTCTCTGCTTATAGCTATGGTTAACACGGTGCTACACTCTACTTGTCTCTGCTTATAGCTATGGTTAACAGGGTGCTACACTCTACTTGTCTCTGCTTATAGCTATGGCTAACAGGGTGCTACACTCTACTTGTCTCTGCTTATAGCTATGGCTAACACGGTGATGCACTCTACTTGTCTCTGCTTATATCTATGGCTAACACGGCGCTACACTCTACTTGTCTCTGATTATATCTATGGCTAACATGCTGCTACACTCTACTAACTGTAAGCCATTAGACCCTAGGCTTTTACAAGTTTTGGATCCACAAGGGCAACAAACTGTTGATTAAGGGTATTATAACATTGGGTATCTGAATATCAATATACAGTGGGGAAAAAAAATATTTAGTCAGTCACCAATAGTGCAAGTTCCACCACT
>WMED01018802.1:1264-12600 GCA_019650415.1 Pipa parva | reverse complement strand
TCACGAAGGATAAGCACAAAAATAAGTGGGCCACGGAAAAATAAGTTTGGGAAACGCTGCTTTAGACTATTTCATGTCTCTTTACTGGAAACTAACAGCTTTTGTTTACTATCCAGATGATATTTGATAGGAGTGTTATTCCTCAGTACACTTTTCTTGCCAATATACAAGCTTACATCTGACCAGATCAACACAAGGTTGCATGTGTCTGTTAAAGGCACTGTACAAAGCCAAGATGATGATAACATATGGTAAACACTGTGACTACAGAAGTAACTAGCATTGATACAGCGATGGCACAACAGATGTCTGTCTGTGTGTGTAGGTGGGTTATGTTTCATTGTGATAGTGTTGCACTCAAATACCACTTAAACACTTTAAATCCTGGCATTTTTCTTTGTTTGTACTGAGGTAATCTAACTTAAAACCATTTCCTTGAAATTCCAGAATTTTATTGGGATAATGTTAAAACAATCAATGAACCACAAAAATGTTCTCAAACGCATTTTAAAATTCAGCAGTGAGCATGTTAATAGCATCCAGAAAATAAAATCTCAGTACCTGTGCAGAGGGAGACAGACTGGCTGCAGTAATCTGCATTCTCTTCTCCTCCCCATCACCCCAGTTGTACTGACCTCATGCCACATGTCTACTAAAAGATCCTATCTAATTACAGTCTGAGAGCCCTTGCCTGAGGTTGGAAAGGTGCAGACACATTTCCATGTTGTTTGGGATTCATAGGGTTCATCCAATTCTAGGACTGAAGCTTTGCACATCAGAGCATCAGAGTTGATTTGTATATTTCAGACATTTAAATCCCTCGGTTATTGTCCTGCTTCTCCCACAGGAAGCTTGTCAGTAACCTAAAAGTCCCGATTTGCAGGTACACCTGGTGAAACTAATCCAAAACTAGTGAATCATTCATCTAGACTTAGTGACACCTACATGAGTACATGTGACTCATAGGTGTAGTTTCATGCCCTCCTTTTTTTGCTTTTGGAAATAATCCTATGTAAGACTTTCTCTTGTTTTATATAGGAGGACAATTGTTAATTTTATTGTGCATTATTTTTTCTCTCTCGCAATCAAAGTTCAATATGTGCTTATAAAAATTTTATATGATGAGTAGAAAGGATCATGGTTGATAACTGTCAGTAAAAAATTCATAGTTTTCAATGTGACTTCCCATCCAGTGTATCCATCTGCAGGGATGCTCTTGATGTTGTGCTATGAATTTGTAGTGGGGAAAAAAAATAAATAAATTTGTTTTATTTTGGTAATGATTCACTACTCCTTGTCCCCAGCTGATACAGGAAGAACTCTGAATTTGAACTCTGTCTGCTCCTAGCTACCAGTAGACTCTTTTTGGAAGTTGTGAATGTTGTGAGAAAGCCAGACAGTTTGCCTTTTCACAGTCCCCTTATTGTACACGTAAGCATTGTGTATCATATAATGAAGGGCAGTTGTTCTCTTATAATATAATCTGATGTTGATCCAACACTGCTGACCTGGTCATTATTCATATTAATCTTTCCGATTTAGTTTTGCTCTGGTCCATTGTCACTTTGTATTTCACTGTACTTTTCAATTACCCTAAAATATAAACTATTAATTAAAAAAAGAAAAAAAATTCCCAACTAAAATGTGGCACATTTTGCAGTGTTTTTCTATAGGGTTCACCTTACCATTCAGATCGATATCCCTATTTGTGGGCAAAACATTTTCAACTGTGGCTGAATCTCACAACAAACTCCATAGAGAATTGTGTGCCTAAGGCCAGCAAAAAATAAAATAAAACCAAACACATTTGCTTTGAACAGCTTTGTAAATAGGCAAAAACAGCAATGTCTGTAAAAATATGCAAGAGATTGACTGACTGCATTCAGGGAGGTCGTTTTGTGTGTGACCTAACTCTGTGTTGCTATAAAACAGTTAGTTTGATTCATATAAATATATGTAATTCTATATTATTCCTGTCCAATTGAAAAACAAAAGTGTGCTTGATGGAGCAATGAGATTATGTAATGTAAGAAGAGTTCTATGATGGCAGGATCCCTTGAATTGCCTTGGTTTATCTTTTCATTGCCCGTGTTGAAAATAATCTAAATGAAGGAAAATAATGAAAATCTCTCGGGAAGCATTTATTTCCCAAATTCCTGTGATCCCACCTGCATGGTGTCACTCCTTTATAGCATTGCAGCGGTCTTGCAACCTTCAAACACCAAATGACGCAAAGTAACAGAGTTGCGCCAGCAGCAAGTGAAGCTGTACCGATTTACAGGCGTTTCACTTTGTTTTGGCAAATTGGTGGCACAAGTCATGCAATTTCAGTGGAAATGTGTTTTGTATTTGATATTGCAGCATTAGACCTTTAGCAGAGTGGGAAAACTATCTGGCCTAATATATAATTTTCTATTGCTTAAAACGTTTGAGGTTGTGTTCCACTGTATCTCTGCAAGGCTCAGGGAAGCACTGCAGAGAGTTTGTTACTGACATCATTCACAGAGTGCAGGATAATTTTCTCTCTCCTGGAAGTTAATAAATCCTGATGGGTTTTTCTTCCTCCCCAGCTTACTGATGAGGTAGAAGGCATGTAAAATTCTTTCAGAATGGAATCCTTCCAGTTTATTGGAAACTTTTTTTTTTTCGAGTAAATTCCTGCTGTATTTATAAAGTTTTCATCTGAACTAGGAAGTTGCTTGATAAGGAATCCATGTTTTCTAGTTTCCGGGAGAGTGTAAAATGCTAGGATGCTGTTAGTAGCTTAAACTAGGTTCTTAATTGTCCCACCATTCCCAGTTAGTGACAACCTCATTACTCTGGGTTATTATAATTGCCCCTCTGCTTAGACTTGCATATTTACTGTATAATGGTACTAAGGCACTCCCTTAATTGCTCTGATAACATGCACAAAAGGTCTTCCACATTAACAGCCTTTTTAAACAGGCATATGCAATATTGTAGGTGTGCGTGTGTGATTTAAAGCACCAATCACTGTTAAGTATTGGGTTTTGTGTGACTGGGTTTTTAAGCTGTGGAAAATTACACTATATGTCCAAAACAAATAATTTTGTTTCTTTGCTTTTTGTTGGATAATACTGCTGTAGTATTTATTTTAAATAAATTGAATTTGCCATAACTTTTTTTTTTTTTTTTTTTGTGTAGGTCTACAGTGGGACCAAAACAAATCTCCTCATCCTGCAAGATTTTTAAAACATTGAATTTTTTTTTTGCCCTTTAATTTGTATCTAGTCTGTACCCATAAGACTAGGTTTCCATGGTCTGCTGGAGTGAGAAAGGGATCTACATGAAGGTCGTAGGCTGTGTGGCCCCAAGGATTTAATCTAGTGTGTTTCAGACCCGGCTGTCATCTAGCCAAGGAATTGAACGTGTTCCCATGGATCTGTGGCCTTATTTTCTACTCATGTTATGGACTTTGTTGTGTGTTTTAATCAAAGAGATTACAGGGCATAAAGTCTATACAAACACATGGGCAGTACATATATCTGGCGGCTCTGCAGAAGCTGAAAGGCTAGCTCAAAAATATGGCTTTATCAACCATGGAATGGTAAGTGTTTGTTTCAATGTCTTTAGAGCAACAATGTTAACAAAGATTTCCATTAAAATGTAAGTGACACCTGCAAGCCGGTGTTTTTATTTTAATTCTCCCATATTATGTGCTCTCTCATTGTGGTGGCTTGACAGCCCTTATTGTGTTTTAACTTCCCAGGTATTCAAATTTTATTTCTTCTCTGTGTGGTGTGTTTTTGTTTTGTTTTTGTTTTTTCTCTCTGTGATTTGCTTTTTTGCTGTGATTATCATCAGTCTCTCAGATTGTTATTTTTTCCAGAGATCAGACTGTGTGCTGTGTCTCCATGGAGTCCGAATGGTGCATGGCTCACTAAGTTTCTCAGAACTTGTTTGCATGTTGGCAGTATTCCTTGGCATGTTTGCCCCTTTTTTCCTTTTTTTAGTGTTTAAACACACAGGGATTCTGATTGTGCCCTTTCTATTGTGGTGAATATTCTTTCAGTAGCATTATGATTTCAGTGAGATAAGTGAGAATAGGCTGTGCTGAGAAGATGATGAATTTAAGTATGAGATATATTTAATAAGGACACGGAAGTGCTAAATTTTACTGTGATGTACATTGCTGGTCAGGGTGACAAAGTTTGGAAAATTCCCCTGCTGGGGTCTTTGGTTGTAATGAGAGGGAACTGGATGCTATTGGAAGCTAAGCATGCTATGTAAAATGCCCCAATCGGTTTGTCTTCCCATTAAAGCAGAAATCTTCCAGCTGTTGCTGGACTACAACTCCCAGCGTGTCAATGATGGACAACTGCTATGGAAACTACTTATTTTTGCAGAATAACCACCTTTGCTGATCTTTTGGATATGCAAGAGTTCATGTATCTCTCAATCAGAAATCCTGAATCAGCAAGAATGAGCATTCTGCTTCTTAATTGAGTTTGCTGATAAATTAACTGGAATAAAGTGTAAAATGTACATTTTATTTTGGTATAGAGTGCAGATGTGATTTAAATACTTGGGTGCCTTTGATTAGATGTTGTGCATAAACTACTTAATGAAGAAAAAAAAAAAGTGTTATTAGCATTGTGGAGACCAGTGGTCCTGAACTGTAAACACAGTTATTCACTAAGGTGCGAATTCGACTGTCGAATTCTCAAACAGTGAATTCCCCTAGCAAATCCACAACAATTTCCCCATTGTAAAGTCGTGACAATTTTTTAAAGTTAAGATTGTGACAATTTTTCCATAATAAAGTCCCAACTGGGACAATATTTTCATTATAAAGACGCGACTGCAATAGTAGCAGCCTATTGCAACGGTCTTTATCTGGCGAATTCACACTTGTACACAGCAATTTGGACTTTAGTGAATAACCCCACAATGTTTAAGGTGGGATGACATTTGTCAGTACAATAATACTTGGAGCTAGCAAATCTAACATAGGGATATTATACCTTGGCTTCCTGGTGCCTGGAATTTAGTTGATGTGGCTATTTTCGTTTTTTTAAATTTTTCTTGAACTACAAATGGTATATTCTATAACTGCTACCTTTCCACTTTATTTTTAAATAGTTATCCTCCAGTATCCTGTAATTTACGGGTTTGGGTAAAACAGATTACAATGAGATGAATAGGTTGCACAACTGTAATGAGTAGGTAAAAGTTTAGAGTTTATGAATGTTTGGCAAAAAAAAAAATCCTATATACCCAGACACACGCTGCTGTGGCTCAGTCTAGTTAAATGGAAAAGAGAGAGAACATGTTTTTAATATGTTTCATTTCACAATGCATGTGGGTATACAATATTTTTTTGGTTTCATTGTCTGTACAGATGTAGAGATTATCTTGTTTGCCGACTCTAGAACACGCAACATATAATTGTCCATGTGAGAAGCAATCAGTGTCTAGATCAGCGGTTCTCAACCTGTGGGTCACGACCCCTGCGGGGGTTGAGAACCGCTGCGGCACCTGGAAGGGGCCGAAGGACCCTCCTTATTAGGGTTCCTGCGGGGTGACTGCCAAAAACGTCACCACGTGATGACGTTTCAGCCGAAACGTCATCACGCGGTGACGGCAGCGCCGGGGGTCGCGACCCACAAAAGGTTGAGAATCGCTGGTCTAGATCTAAACTGCACCATTCTAAAGATAACTAAAAAAACAAAGAAAAAAAAAATACTAACAAAATATTTCAATTCAAACACAGGTCGACACCACCTATTTGGAAACATTGAAATTAAATTGTAAAATATTTAGTATAGCGTGTTTTGCTTTGCGTCCAACAGATGGCACTGTTTTTCACAAAAAGCATGTTTTTACCTGTCATAGGTGTGACATCTATATAATATAGGTATATAAAAACACACGTATTCAAATGCAATGTTGTGTAAAAATTTCAAAGCAATCGGAAAAGAACTTTCAGAGATTTAAGATTTTGAGTAAACGAACATTTACATTTTTGTTTATATAGATATAATAGTCATGAGCTCTGACCATGTAGACTCTATTTCAGGAGCCATATGATTATGTAGAGTGAATAAAGGGTGGGTATAGTGTTTGGGAGATGGCATGCATGGCCCTTAGCTGCCAGCATTTTGAATATTCTGATCTGGACAGTTCACAGTTTAAAATGAAAGCTATTGAGTACCGGTAGTTCCATTTTCACATTGTTGTGTGCGTGTTGCGACTGCAATATTCTAAATTTTAGAATTTGGGGGAGAAATGACTTTTAAATTATTTATTTCTTTTCTGTATCTCCTTTAAAAGAAGGAAAAAATCTCTTGAAATTGTGGCCACGTAGTGCATGGTTTTTGTATTAAAATACAAAATTTTGTCATGTGCGTTGCACTAAAAAAAAAAAATAAACATTTGTTTTGAAAGATAAACTTGTTTCCACCAAAAATTTAAAACTGTGTCTGCTTCTTATCTTGTTAAATATGCCCTTAAAGCAAGCTTTCGGACCCTGTAGGAATAAACTGGGATACTAGTTCCAAACTGTCAATTAGTAGGGCAAGTATCATATAGAATATTTTATACAGTTGCCCATACTGAGTCAGTCCATATGATTATCTGAAAAAAATGGTACATTATACATACTCATGCCCCTGAAAGCACAATTTATATAAGATGGCTGCAACCAGCAATGAGAAACAAAACACAAAATTCAGGCATTCAACTCCCAAGATGAAATTTAGTGTTTTATAGAAGCAGTAAGGTAATGTCAAATAACAATTTTCTCCTGTTAAAATACTTGAAAGGTGTAGCAGGAGAATTTAATCTTAAAATTAAGCTCACAGCTGAAAGTTAAAATTTGTCTAAATACCATCCCTTCCTGGGTGTGTTGCTTTTGCGATATGACCAGGGAAGGGTAGAGTCAGGTGGACAGTGGGGGAGAAGTGGGTTGCTGTGTTGTGGTCCCTTTTAGTACTGGGGTGAATAATTTAGCAGTAAATTGCAGAGGCTTCCCTGCCTTTTCTCAAAGGTCCACTTTAAAGAATGTTGCAAACTGCTCTGTAGAGTAAAAAAAAAAAAAAAGGTCTTTGGCAGTCAAGGAGTTGTTGTGCTTGCTGCCTGATAAGATACATTGTTCTCTTATTTTAGTGAGATACTTGTAACTACTGGTATTACAGCAGGATTTTTAGAGTAAATTTGGGCTGCTTGCTGAAGGATGCTTGCTTGGAAACCATAGATATTGTTTATAAATAGTGAAAATAATTAACAAAAAAAGTATTGGGTTTAATTCTTCTTTTAGTTTAAAGAGCTTAAAGTGCACCTTTTATCTTGCCTAAATGCTAGCTTCATTGCACACTAGCGGTTCAGAGCTGACCCTTGCATTGTCATAAACTATAAACCTAAAAGTCAGCCAACTATGCTGCCCTTTTTTGTTTTGTTTTTTGAGCACTCCCATGGCAGAAGGGGGGTTTGGAGCTATGTAAAAATGAACATTGAGGCTCCTCCAATCTGATTCATCCAAGGTTGTTGGTATGTGATGCCACATTTTAGACCAATTGTAGCTGAGTTGTTTTCAATTAGGCTCTTTGTTTATGGTGCAAGACAAAATAGCCAGTGTGGATTATTCCTAAGGAAACGGAGGATACAATTAATACGTTCGAGCTTGGCTACAAAACAGCCAGTGTTTCCCATTCCTTGAGGTACCTTACCAGCTTACTTTCAAGTTAAAAACCTAATCTCTTTGCAGTGATCAGATCAGATACTATTCGGATAAGCTGACGGGTGCATGTTTTATGCATGTATTTTACATATCTGTTCTTGGTTTTGGAGCATTTTTCCAGATTACTATTCTGCTGATCGAACTGTTAATCCACTGTGGATGTTCCAAAGTATCTGGACTACAGCAAACCAGAGGTCATGTAATTAAAACACATGCATAAGAAAAGAGAGAAGTAAATAACCGCTTGGAGAAATCCTGATTAAGTACCATTGGGGCTGGTTTTGTCTTGCCTTTTACATTTGAAACTGGCTTCTGCATGTCTGCAGAGTAAAGTTTCTAGGCTTGTGTGACTGCAAAACACAAGTGTTTAAACGCATGCTCTTTCTGTTCTTTAGCCTTTGTCACTGGTAAATATATGCCTACTTGTTTATCTGTTGATTGGCTTGACTTTCATGAACAAATCACTCTATTTTCCAGGTTTGCTTTGATCTAGTTGCTTAGACACACACCTCAATACAGTAGTGGAAAAGGTCTGAGATCAAGTGATTTATATAGTCTCACACTTATTTATCGTGGTGGATTACTTGATCAAGCCATTACAGTGTAGAGACCATATAGACATGGGGTTTATTCACTAAAGTCCAAACTGTTGTGTATAGGTGCGAATTCGCCAGATAAAGACAGTCACAATAGGCTGCTACTGTCACAGTCGTGTCTTTATAATGAGAATATTGTCACAGTAGCGACTTTATTATGGGAAAATTGTTGCAATCTTAACATTAAAAAATAGCATCATTTGTCTCTAAAATTGTTTGGCTGATTCGACTGTGTCCCCTTTTATGTGTCTGCAACTCCTTTTGTTTTAAGCGTTTTTCTGTACAGAGGACGGATTCCCGGGTCTAAAAGTCACACGGGCGGGTTTGGCCAATCAGGATAGAGAATCATGTTTATCTAATCAGGTCCTCTGCATGTGTCATGTGCATTGGCGGTCACGTGGTCCTCCACGTCGGGCTGCACTGGGACAATCTCCAGTGTTCGCGCCGCGCTGCTCCCTCTCTCCAACCGTAGAGTATTTGCCGAGGTCAAACGAGCTCCACTTTTCGGAGCCTCAGGGTGCGCCCCACTATTTGAGAAGCATTGCCCTAGGCCTAGTGAATATCGGTGAGATATTGTGCCCTTGTTCAAGCGTCAAATCTGATAAGTGTAAAGAGCATTATGCTCTTATCCCCTAGAACAGCGGTTCTCAACCTTTTTGTCGCCGCGACCCCCGGCTCTGATATCATCGTGTGATGACGTTTTGGCAGAACGGCATCACGTACTCGCATGATGTGGTGACGTTTTCGGCCAATGTCACCCCGCAGGAACCCTTATGAGAAGGGTCCTGCGGGCGCTTCCGGGTCGTGCCAGGATCGCGACCCACAGGTTGAGAACCGCTGCCCTAGAAACTCTGACCTTTTGTGTTTTTTGGTGTTATTCTTCCCCTCTGTTTTTATTACATTGAAGTGGAAAATGTTGATGCTTTACTAATAATAGTAATTTATAATAAAAATAATAGTAGTGTTGGTATATTTTATGAATTGGGCAACTGAAATGCCAGCATAAATCTCCCTTTTGCTGTATGTAAAATTTTATTTATAAAGAGCTGAAAATTTACACAGCGCTGTACAATTCAGCAATACAAATATAATACAGACATGGGAAAAGTGCATTGTACAATAAAAGTAAAATATCACAAGGATACTTCACTTTAAGGGGTTTATTCACTAAGATGAGAATTCGACTGTTGAATTTGCAAACAGTGGATTCCCATAGTAAATGTGCTACAATTTCCTCATTCTAAAGTCGCAACAATTTTTTAATGTTAAGATTGCGACAATTTCCCCATAATATAGTCACTACTGCGACAATATTCTCATTATAAAGACGCGACTGTGACAGCAGCCTATTGTGACTGTCTTTATCTGGCGAATTCGCACCTATACACAACAATTCGAACTTTAGTGAATAACCCCCTAAGTGCCAGGTTGTGGTTGACACGAGGATGCAGGTGCTTGCCCCATAGAGCTTACAAATCTGTAGGCATATAGAACTTGTACTCTCTTTATAGACCTAAAATATAATACAAATGTGGTTGAAATTCATGGAAATGTCTCTCATAGCAGTAACTAAAAAGAGGTTGAAGTGCAGAGTATGAACAGTTTATATGCATCAGTAGTAACGAAGGTTTACGTTTATCGCAGCCCAACACCACTTGGAATCGGTAAAAATCAGTTGTGGGCTAAAATGTTGTCTGCCTGCCATGTAACTTAAAAATAATGTTGTTTTTAACAGTTATTTATTTTTAATGTGTCTGCAATTTATTCCCCCTTTTTTCCCCCTGTATTGCATGAAAGGCTCTGAATAACAGGATACTAATTAAATGAGCCATATTTCAGTGTGTCTACTACTGCGGCAGATAGTTTATTTTATGTTCTTTTATTTTGGAGTGGATGTTGCCTATAGGCTTTCTCAGCAGCCAGTTGGAAAGCAATGTAATATTTTAATCAAAATAACTCTCCTTGTAACTCTAGTGCCAAAATTTATTATACAGGAAACTATCCACAAAAGAATAAACTTGAATGGATCAATGCAGATATAGAAGCTTAATGTTTTTGACTTCATGTGGGTTTTTACCACATTTATAGTATTATTACAGTCTTCATTTTCCATGTTGTTCCCTGCTTGTTTTACTGAAATACATAGGCCAGGTATCCACATGGTTCATCTTTGCCGAGAAGGGGACATGTTTATTTTTTAACATTTACTAGCCCTGGCAGACCAAAATCCTCCCACACATTCAGGTTTCACTTTGTGCTAATGTGGAATGTTATTCCTCTAGGAATTTCTATCTTAAAATCTTAGAAGGCTGATCCTTGAGAAAATTCTGATCAATTTCCAACATTAGATTATTTTACATTTTTCCTTTCTTTTCCGACCTTTTACTGGGTATTTCTGCAGAACACATCTGTGTACAGAGATGTGGGGCTAAGGAAAAGGAACAAGTTTGATTCTGAAAGTGGGTTCCAATCTTATAGTGATAAATATGTGTAATGAGTATAGTGAGAATTGGTTTTAGTCCTCTGATTTCCTGGTTACCAGGGTTATAGAGTTACTGGTGCTACAAACCTGAAATTCTGATCATGTTTTCCCACTTGGCTAGGGAATAGTCAGAATAAGGTAATACTTTGTAAAGACACATTTAGTTGTTTAGGATAGCTGGTGTTAATATTCCATTTAGCATGAAGGTACTTCTACAAGAGGTTGTAGTAAGCCACTGTGTTACCTTTAACTGATTTTGCATGATCAGTTACTTTCTTTTATGGTTGTTGGTTTAAGTTATTGCATCAGTACAATGCTAACCTAAAGAGAGAAACATTTTAAAAGAACAGTGTTTAGAAATGTGCCTAATATGGGATGAGGGGTAGGCAGCATAGGCAGTTGCCTATCTTGGCGGGTGCCCCCTCCTTTCCCCTGTCCAAACACTGCTCCATTTAACACTGCTTTAATGCAGCATAGTGCACCCCCTTTAAGAGTAAAACTGGTGGTTTCGGGCAATACTATGGGGGAAGGGAGGTGGGGGAAACTCATTGGGTGGGGG
>WMED01018801.1:0-12601 GCA_019650415.1 Pipa parva | reverse complement strand
GCAGGAGGCGCCCCTAGCATTTGCCTACTCTGCCTAATGGCAGAGCCGGCACTGGTTCTCAGAGTGCCACAATTACAGTGTGGAGGTGGCAGTAGCAGCAGCAGCATGAGATCACAGAGGGGTGCATTTAGAGAATATGAAGGTAGCAACCGCATGAGTTGAGCAAGTAAGGGTTGTGTCTGAGGAACCCACTGACTCTTGGTTGGGGTAGTCAGACATAATCTGGGAAGAAGTGGACAACGTAGTCAACCAATCCAGAACACTTGGGTTGCTAGTCAACACATGGCCGCTATCTGACACCGGCAGTTCTGGCCTCACAGAGTCACCCCTGCTGCTATGTACCCTTAATGTGCTGGAACCTGTGCCTGCTCCAGAAAATTTTCTGCCACTCGCACCTGCCACCTTTTTGTCTGCCATACTGTTTTCCTCACAAAAGTACTAAGTATTAGAAACAATTACACTGAGGTAATTAAATAAAATTTGAAATTAGAGAAATGAGTTAAAGAGAAATATGGGGTGGATATTAAGACACCCTGTATTTTTCCTGTAGTGACCAAATATTAATGAAACAATTACACTGTGGTAATTCTAGAACTGTGGAATTAGCCAGAAGAAAAAAGAAATAAATTAAACTGAGATAATTAAATTAGAACTGAGTTGAATGAATTAAAGAGAAATATGGGGTGGATATTAAGACACCCTGTATTTTTCCTGTAGTGACCAAATATTAATGAAACAATTACACTGTGGTAATTCTAGAACTGTGGAATTTGCCAGAAGAAAAAATAAATAAATTACACTGAGGTAATTAAATTAGAACTGAGTTTAATGAATTCAAGAGAAATATGGGGTGGATATTAAAGGAACACTCCGGCCAAAATTGAAAAAAAATGCACGTGTTAGTAAATACAAATTACTAACTTTTATTAAATGCATTTTATTTTCAAATTTGCACCTAAAATGAATTATCTTACCTGTTTAGAAGCATTTCCTTGTTTAGGATTCCATCTTCATCTGTGCCGCCGACTCTAAGGTGTCCTGGAGCAGAAACTCTTCACAGCCGTGATTCTCTCCTTTCAGTGTGAAGCCCGGTGCCGGCATCTCCTAATAGTCACATGGGAGAGCGCCGCATCATCAACCTGTTTCCCCTTGATGATGCAGCGCTCTCCCATGTGACCATAAGGAGATGCCAGTACCGGGCTGCACACTGAAAGTAGAGGATCGCGGCTGTGAAGAGTTTCTGCTCCAGTTTAACTAGAATGCTGCTGGAAAAGGTACACCATGCAATTTAAGAGAAATTCCCCACAAACACCCCCAGAAAAAAATCGCTGGTTCAGGAACAAGTTTGTGTATATAAGTTATTTAACAAAATAGCGGCGAGCAAAAAATATATATATTGACATAATCTCATCAAAAAGGGTGCAGCAAGGGGCAAAAGATAACATATGTTAATATCAAGAAAAAAGAACCCCTGAGTACTGCGCACACCTAAGTTACACACATATATTGGTTCAGTATCCTAACAGGTTAAATAAAGTAACGGCTCAATTGTATGTTCAAATACCACAAAAATATTTATTCAAACACACACATATATAATGCACAGCAAATCAAAGGAAAAAAGGACACCAATTTAAAACACCATTAAAAGGCCAAACAAGGCTCAATGATAACACCAAAAGAGGGAGAGATTCAAAACCTGCTGCCAAATCTGCCTATCTATATCTCTGTTAGTCAGTGATTGTACCAGGAATCCAGGCCACCCTCACCCCACATCCCATTAATCCTGTATAGTGTAACTGTACCCACCGGATTCTCAGGTTTAAGGTATCAGAGCAGGTATATACTGTAAGTGTGTATATAACACACTTGTAATGATCCAGTAGTTATCAGCCAAATCACTAGGAAAATGCTTTTTTTTTCTCTATAACACGCAGCAGAGAGATCCTTGTTGTATGAGACACACAGACAAGTATGGAAATCTCTAAGATGGCTGCTGAATTTAAAGGGTTGTGACATCACAGAAGGCTGCTGGTTGCTGATTGGCTTCAGATCATCACGTCACACATCTTCCAACTAAAGTGCTGTGCTCCATGTAACATCATGTGATCGCGGCCATTTTAAAAAAAAACATAAATTCGTTTCACTGAATTAGCACAAACTTCGGATTCGTGACAAACCGAAGTTTTAATGAAATTCGGAACTAATCGCACTTCGGCTGAATCGATTTGGCCATCTCTAATACTGGGGCTTCTAAGTATTGTGTAATGTAGCTGGATAACTGCTGATCACTTATCAAATAATGGTGGCTATTCAGCAATGTCTAATCCCAGGGTTACACTAGCTATTTTGGAGCTGAGCTGGAAAAATAGTATCTATTGTTTCCTGAGGGATAATCTACACATGCGTTTTTTCTTTGCACAATACACAATAATGAGCCTAATTAAAACAGCTCAGCTACATAACAGCCAGTGTGGCTCAGGCCTAAAGTAAGCAAATAAAGCTGGATTTTCAAAATATGTAATGTAATTGATTATCTCCTGGCTAAATAGCCAATTAACTAGGGTGTAGAGGAGTATGCAGGGTCAACCTTAGGGTAGGAGGTGCCCTGTGCGAACATTATACAATTTGGCAATGTCAAAGATGCTCTCACCTATGGCTAGCAGATCCAGCTCTCTGTGTCCCCATATGTTTCTTCCTGCTGGTGACTGCTATAGTCCCCCCAGGCCCAGCACACAGGTCGCACAACCCATAAGACTGGCCCTGGGAGCATGTAATATAACTGTTTATCTGCAGAACACTGTCCATATAAATTTTGGCTACGGACGAACGCATGCTTCTGGGGTTGCTTTTTAGGACAGCATTTCTATAAATTTTACCAACATCCATGGAGCCTTTTGTATTATTAACATTATAACTGAGATACAGGCCCTGGCAATGTCCCTAAAACAAGTGTCAAAGGCAGAAAATGTGTTTGAGCAGTTTTTAAAATGATTTAATCCCAGAGTTCAGTCAGGTGTTAATCTTACTTGTTAAAAATGTTAAAAATGTTCTATAAGTCATACATCTGTTACATTTAACAATGATTTTACACAAAAATTCAGAATATATAGTTTAAAGCAGACAGAAAACAGACAACTGAAAAGTAAGTTGACATGAAACTGGTAAAATCTGGATCAAACATTTTATTTCACAAATAGATTTTATAATTGTATTCTTATTGTTTTTGAGATGTTTATTGTTTTTATTGTGAAATGTCTGCCATTTTTTCTCTTTCATGGAAACAAATTAGAGACACCAAGTCAGTCTTGGGTAGCGTGCTGTGGGTGCAGGAAAATAAATATTCGCAGTGGCTGTCTCCTTCTTCATACTGCCCATAGTACATGGCTGGTAACAGAGTCCTAATTATATTACTAATGAATGCTTGTGTAAGAATTTGAAGCTACATAATGTATAAGTAAGCAAACTCTTTAAAAGAGTCTGTTCCAAGAAAAGTAACCATCAGTTTACTGACATAACACAGCACCTCGCTTCTTTAGAACAAGAGAATACATACTGCTAAACGTGTGCCAATGGTTCTCTATTGTAATTAAGCAACACAAATACAAGTTTTGTCATTTATTCACAGCCAGTCCTGCGAGGAACACCTGACTCATTGGGTGATAGGGTGTCACACCAGGCTCTCGCTGGCTGGCAGTGTGTATCTGCATAAGGGGTGAACGTCATATGGCAATATCCTCTGGGACTCATATGCTAAGCTCTTCAAGGGACAACCCACCATTTGGAATTTAGGGACATTATTTGGGCTTTCATTGGCTGAAATTGCCATATCTATATGGACCTTGATCACCCATGCAGGGCTACCAAAGAAAAGAGAACTTTGTTTTAGTCTCATATACAGTATATATATATATATATCAGAGAGGCAAAAAGGCAATATCCCCCAGGAAATAAATAGATGTTTCACTTCAGGGCCACCACAAATGAAAATGTGTTGTCCTATCCAGTTGTGCTGTGTAGCACAGTTCAGTGCTGGGACAAGTACAAGTATATTCAATCATGCCGTCAGAGACAATAACTTAACAGTGCTGAGCACAACATTAGAGGAGTTCTAAGGCAAATGTTTATAAGACTTCTGATCCCCATAACCAAAAAAAAAAAGATAACTGCAGTATATACAACATATTATTAATCTATGTTGTTTACATTGAATTTAATATGCTGAGTTTTTTTGTACAAATGTACAGAACAGATGTTGTATATAAATTTTATAAAATAAAAAATCAGTTGAAACATGAAAATGATCTGCTTGGCTTGCACCATTAAACACTGAGATTATAGCAGCAGATGTAGCCGCATATGCAGTATTTTGAATCAGTCCAACGTGTTTTCTCTGCAGGTGACTCAAGTGTAAGAAGCTTAGGTGCATTATTATGGTTTTATTGTTCAAGGGCTTCTTTCCAAATGGCTACTTAATTCCCAGAAATTGTAAAAGTGGAATAGGATGTATGTTGTGACAGCTGTTTAAATGGTTTCTGGGTTTTTGTTTTTTTGTTTTTTTGATAAAGAAAAATGCTTATTGGACAAATGAAAACAAACCTATTTATTTGCAACTACCTGTATGAACTACACATATTATATATCTATATATATCTATGTAGACTATGCTGTCACATGTATTGATGTGATATTGACAGAGAAAGTCGTATTTTCTAAAGCGTGCTGCAGTACTATTCCTCTGATGTCAAAATCCCATCGAAAATGTAAATTATGATTGCTGTACTTATCCACGCGGGATTAACCCCCACCGCAGCACAGAAAAGAAGTAAAGGCAATAATAGAAATCAAACACAACCTATTTTATGTGATAATGTCATTTTTTTACATTCCACATATTAAATTAAAATGGCTTCTTTTTAACAATATGCAAGGATAGTTTTCTGTACTTACACTGATTTAATCTGAGCATTTTTTAATACATGTAAATCCATTAAATGGATGCATTTTTTAAAAGTTGGGAGATATTAAATGTCTCCAGGTTAATGCACTCTGGAACATATTAAATTCAATGAACTATTATCACCATTTTCACTGCAGTACATTACTTTTGTCATTGCTTCAATACTTGCCAATTTCATTATGAGTATAATTTTTACTGCCACTTTAATTAAAGGGAGTATGAGCTAAAACAGCATTGGTATTGGAGATGCAAGGGGATTGTAACTGTGATCCATGTGAGACTATTAATGTAGTTAGTGTACCCTGGTGTTTGCTTGATTTACTAGTTTTGGGGATAGATTTTAAGGAAATTTTTTACAACAATATCTGAAAATGATAGTTTTTGCTTAATTGCCTCCCTGAAAGTTCAGTCTTTTTTAAGTTCATGGTAACAGCAATAATGGTAATGCACTGTGGTGATACAGCTGGAAACTGTTAAAACAGTAATGTACTGAGGCAAAAACTAGGGAAAGGAGAGATAACAGTAATGTACTGAGGTGACAGAATTACAATAAGCATGAAATTAGGAATATCCACCATATGGGAAATGGTGTATTTTAAAAGATAACACAAAGTAATATGCATTTTGTTCTATTAAGCAGAACTGTGAATCAATTGGGTTTCAAATCATCTACAGAGATTTGAAATTACTGAAAAGTGATTACTAGTTATTTTAGAATTCAATTTCTTTTTTCTTTTTTTTTTGTGTGTGCCACAAGTGTAATCAGCGAAGCGTTAGGCAATTGTAGCCAGAGTGTAACAGCATATTAATAGGCTATAACTGGCACTCAGTATCTGTGCAAACTATTGCTAAAATGCTTTCTTCACGTGTTTTGACTTAAATAATTGTTGACTAATTCAAAAACCTGTGCCATATATTGGGGTAATGTCACCCTGAGTGACCTGGAAGCTCTCCCTAAATGTGTACCTCTGCACAGATTCCTTCCTGGCACTACACTGGGCAGAGTAGACAGGCAACCTGGAAAGAGAACAGGAGGTACAGCATCCAGCACCCCTACATCTTGGCCCCGCCCAAAACATACAATCAAAACAGGCACAGGAACAGTCACAGGCAGAGCTGGATTTTCCTATAGGCGGCTTAGTCAGAAGGGCTCCTCACTCCTAGTCAGGGACATAGGCAAGGGGAATCAAGGGAATTCATTCTAATTAAGAATTATTTTTAATAGTTAAATGTTGATTCTGATATTTGTTATTTCAGTTTGCATGAAATTATACAGTACACAGCACTTCAGTTCACTGTACAATTTAGTCTGTATTTATTTTTAGAAAGGGGCATGATCAGTTAGTGGGTGTGGCCTAAGGCACCAAATATGTGGGGGGGTGTTATTGACTAAAGACTTCATTGTGTAAAGGTGTGAATTCGCCAGCTAAAGACAATCGCAATAGACTGCTACTGTCACATTCGTGACTTCATTATGGCAATATTGTCACGGTCATAACTTTACTATGGAAATATTGTCACGGTTGCGACTTTAAAATCGTTGTGGATTTCCTATGAGAATCCACAGTTTGAGAATCGGACAGTCTTATTCTCACTTTAGTCAATAACCCCCTCTGTGTCTCTAAGATCCTGAGATGTAAATTTGACACTGTAAACGGGGGAAAAAATGAAACTGATATATATCCAGATAATTAAAATCTATATAGAAGCCACCATCTTCTGCTCCAAGCTTCCTTCATGCCTTTCACTATTCTCTTATTTTTTTTCTTTTCTGTGTCCATAATATCTTTGCAATTCCAGAATTATCCTAATAGATTCTTCAAGGAAGAATTCAAATCCCAGTCATCTCTTCTGATGTATTTATCAGCTAGGTTGTAATCTCCTTTCATTTCCTGTCCTTGCTGCTTAGTTTTACCTGCCTGGATATAACCCAATCAGTTGGTGGTTTCCTTGTGTATAATTAAAAAACAGAGGAGAGTGATGGAGAAAAACACACTATATTAAAACATAACTTCTCATACATACAAACATAACCAGCCTGAACAAAATAACAAGTAAAACACCTTCTTTTGTCCTTTAAAATTATACTTTGCTCATCTGGAGGATCAGTTTACAAGGGCAACTAAAATTTTGCAAAGTGTTAACATATCATTTTAGGAAATACCTCAAAATACACAATTTAGAAGAGAAGGGAAATGATCAGAATACTTCTAGAGGACACAATATGACCTTGGGGGAGAAAAAGAAAGATTACATATATAAAAGAACAGTTTTTGAAAAGAGGTTTATAAACACATGGAATATTCTTTCAGGAGAGGTAGGGATACTACAGTGTTAGAATGCAAACCTGCTTGGGATAGATGTAAGGAAGTAAAATATGTGTTTCTGTGGAAAGACTAGATGAACCAACTGTTTGGTTTTTTTACTGATATTACCTTCCATATAATTTTATCTACAGCCTCCACTCCACACTGTGAAAAACAGTAAATAATATAAATTCACAAACTCCTGTTAGTATAAGTTAGAATATAAATTTAGCATATGGTCCATATTTTCATAAATTCAGTTTTGTCATATTGACATCTATGTAACACAGCATTAAGTTCTTTAAATCAACAAAATACTAAAAATCAACCACCCCTCAACAAACGTCTAATGGTATTGGTTACAAGTAATTCCACTAACCGATTTAAATTCCTATCTAAATTGTAAGAGTTTCTTGGCAACTATTCTCCCTGGGACTTATTTATCAAACACAGTAAAAGAGCTCCAGAAATAAAATTGGAAATTGTAGCAAAATGTGTGAAAAGGCAGCACAAAAAGTGCAGAAATGTTTTTTGTTTTTTTTTAAATGGGGAAATAAAGGGGTTAAGCACACATTTGCTTCTTTATAAATACATTAATTTGTGTTATTTTTATGTATTACATTTGCCCTTGAAATATTCATGACAATATAAGACATACTAAATTGCAATGTTTATAAATAAGTAAACATTTGAAAGCATTACTCCAGAAGATTACAGCAAAGGAATGCAAGAACTTTGCTTGCATCAAACATAAAAGGTTAGTTTTATATCATAAACATGACAACATCAAACGTACACAAATACAAAATGCATGAAAAAAGTTTTGATGAAGTCTCTTGTAATATAAATTTAATGACCCTTTACCTTCTAGTTAAATGTATTTCAAATTGAACGCAGCTAAAATCAGAAAGTAGTTTTGGAGTATAATGGATTCCTTTTATTCTCCGCAGGATTAAAAAAAAAAGTGAAACACTTTTTATATGTTTTATTAATCTGACCGTGAAGCAAACAAAAGAAAAAGGTTTGTGATGATTTTCTTGTAGAAATTGTACAATTTCTATTTTTACCTGAAGGATTTAAAAAACAAAAACAAGTCTAATGCTGATGTAGTAGTCGTTCTTTATTATCAAGGAACAAAACATCATTTTATGCTAATTAAACAAGTCATTGAAATTCTGGTTCATTGGGATTCAACTCGTAGAGAGAAAATTTCCAGGGCATTCAAGGAAAAAAATATTAATCATGTGATGTGGTTTTAGGGTTATAAAATCTTATGTAGAAAGAACATACTGTACCTTTGTTCATTTAGAATATTAGAATCTGCAGCCTTTTCTTTTGAGTGTAACAGGTAATTTCATGCTAGGAGTTTTGATTAAAGATTAAAGTATTTTAGTTTTACAACTAATAAATGTTGTATATGTTTAGGCTTAGTGGAAAAGTTTGTAGATATTCATGAAAGGCTGAATAATCACACTAAGTTGTGTTGCCTTTGCCCATTTTGCTAAATTGAAGTGGAGAATTAGGGAGCTGATGGCAGGCCTCTTACAGTACACAAGAGACGGCTACAGACGCAGTCGTGTCGTCACTATGGGAATCCGCTGTTTAGTGAATAAGGACTAGAGAATAGAAGCATAGCCACCTGAAGTGATAAGAATTCACTTTGACAGTCAAATTCTCACTATGATGAATAAGTTATTTTGTCATCAACATTTTTTTCTGAAAATCGGGTGTTTGTTACCAAAGCTTGCTAGGCCAGTCGCAGGAAACAAATCCTGAATATATATATATAAAATTTATGCTTATCTTTAACATTGACTATTTTAGTAAAATAATAATAATGTTCCTTGGAACCCAATATAACAGGATCTTGTAAGGTCACATTAGCAATAGAAATTGTAGATTTCTTGTTTTATTTCCAGTTCTAGCACATACAGTATATCACAGTGTACACTGAGACTAAGGAAAGAAGAAGGGTGTAAGGTATTATGGATAATTTTACCTCTTTTACAGTTGCCTCTCTTTAGGGGGATATTTATTAAAATTTGTAAATTTTTCTCCTGGTATATCAATATTGATATACCTTTAATTGGGTCAAAAATATCGATATCACTGATATTTATTAAGCCCCTTCTGACCTCTTTTTTTTATAGCTGAAAAGTGTTTGCATGGTTGAGGGTGGCAAGAACCCATTATTCCCTACGGAGACGGTTTAGAAGATTTTTTCTAAGTCCCCATTGAAAAGGTCAGCAATATCGATATCAATGGAAAAGGAGCTCCATTCAAAGTAATGTAAAGTGTAGTGGTATTAATGTATCATTATTTATTGATATTGTTCTTTCTCAATGCTGATAAGTGTTATTCAGCACTGCATAAATTGAGGGAAATAAAAAATGAACAGACGAAAAAGCATCACTAAAGTGGCAAAAAATGGCAATATGGATCGAACTGTGTCAATTCTTTTCTGCAGGTGCAAAGCTGAACCCACAGCACCCCCTTATTCTACTAGGCTAATGGGTTGTAGGAGTGGGATGGGAACCCTAGGAACCAAGCATCATATCTGTGTTTTTGTGGGAATATTGTCTTGTTGCTGGTTGGGTGGGAATATTGGCTTTTAACTGGTTGCTGCTGGTTGGATGGATTTTTAAGCATAGTTTGATGCTCTTGAATTTTAAAATTCACGCTAATATTTGCATTGCATTTCAAGGATGAATAAGTGGGCACTTCACTTTGAACTAGCTTGTTGCTGTTCACTTGAATTTGTGACATTTTGTTTTAATTGACTGGTTTAGTGTTCGTTGCTGTTTCCTTGGCTTTATAAAATAATTTGTGTAATGTCACTTTATTTTACATACCTATATTTTCAAATGGCCTTTTAGGTTTTCATTGGTTTGTTGCTGCTCAGTTTTAAGAGGCCTTTTGACACTTTGCCTGAAACCAGGCCGTTGTATACATTCTTGATTTAATGACTGAATTCATAATTTGCAATTTTGATAATAATTGATTAGTACAAATAAATTACAAACTAAAGGAGAATTAAGTACACATTTGGGAAAACTCTGAATGTCTAGCAAACCACCTGAACTATGTAAGGTTCACAAATCTCTAATTATGGCTATCCAGGGATGCTACCATTACAAGATGATCAGTAGAAATGTCATTTGGAGCACTTCAAAATTGTAGGTTTTACAGCATTATTTGATGTATTTGTTTGTTTGAAGGAGAGGAAAAGGCAAAATAATTTTTTTAGTAGTTGCCATCCAACATTTTTCCTATGTATTGTTTTTAATTTGTCCTTTTTAGTGTAAAAACTTGTAAAAATGATACAATATTACTGGAGTCCAATATTAAGGAGGTTGAAGAGAAAAAACATATTCTTAGTTAAAAGAAATAGGATACTTTGTGGCACATAATTATAGAACCATAACTTGCAGAGATGCATGGCTATGTTTATTTAAACGACCCAACAAAAACAAAAGTCATGTTGCTCATGGTTTAGTGTCCCTTTTTTAATGATGTTTGCTATGAGTTACAAATAGATTCATAACACAGTTTGGGAAATGAATGGCATGTCACAACAATGCATTTCACATAAACCTATGATTTATAGTAAAGAATAAGAATTTGAAATAATTGAATCCATTCCAGCTTACTCTGATGACTCATGTATTTATAGGCCAAAACAAATAAGGTTTGCTATAAATTAATTTTAACTGATCTGAGTTGATATACTCATCCTTTTACTGAAAACCCTGACCCTAGTTGTCTGTATAGACAAACCCAGTATGTTTATTCAATTCATTAAAAAGAAATCCAGTTGCAGATGCAAAAAGGTAGAATACATGTATGAGATACAAGATACAAAAAAATTTCAGTTGTATCTTTTTATCTTAGGTTCTTTGTCATCTCTTGTTGCACCCACAATGTAGATACATTCCACCTACCCAAAGTTTCCCCCTCACACATCCTAGGCCAGCTTGATATAGTTTTGTTTGTGGATCTGCTGAAATCTACAAGAGTAGTTTGTTGGGAAGAATATCTGGCCTAGGGAAATACAGCTCTTTGGTGGGAAGAAGAAGATAGAAAAAAAATCCATCCATATTTTTTTAAGACTGAATTCTTATTTGACCTTGACATTTATATTAATGTTGTCAGCCAAATATAATTTATTTTTATGTGTGCATTTTATAGAGGGGATGACTGGTTGGGCTATTGGGTGGGAGGAGGGAAAACACAGCAAAAAGGGTAAATGAAGACTTTAAGGTGGGGTAACCTTTAATTTGGGTTGGCTCACATGCCAAACGGCTAGCTAAATGAATCCTTTAAAGCAGTCAAGGGACGTATCCTGCAGATAGCTAAGCTCTTTCAATAGGGAAACAAAGAGTACAGCACCACCACTGCAGGGATTTAAGACCACCCACTGCTGAATGTGCTATGAATATGACACAGGCCCTCTCTGTGCTTGTGTAAACTGTGCTGAGCCTATCAGTAGGACTTACCTAACAGCACTTGGTCATAAGGCTGAAGGGGTGGTCTTATACCCCATCCTCTCTTAACTACCAGGTTACTCCATTTCAATGTCAAACAGAAGATTTCAGCAGCAATTGGGCAAGTCAATTTGCTCACTGTTTTGGGCGGGGGTTAGCTAGTCATAGGATGGCTTGTATTTATCTTCCCTATAAACTAAACTATGCATTTCTGCTTAGAAAGTATGAAGAGCTTATCTGCAATACAAGACTTTTTCTGATAATTCTAATGTAATTACTTTGACCTGCTTATAAATATTCCTTTCTTAACTTATTCAGGTGAAATTAATTGAAAAATAATAAAACAAAAATGTTTGCCAGTAGCATCCCATAGCCTATGCTCAGCTGATTATGCTGTTGTCATCTCAGAGGGTGCTGGGAACATCTCAGCACTCTGGGACCAATGCTGTAGTATATTTACTGTTCTAAAAATGTTAGCATTAAGCCAGGAACCCATTATTTACTGTAATATATTTTAAGGGTAAATTCACAAATATAGGTGTAAACTCACACTGGTGTTGTAACGTATAAAAAAACAATTAGCTTTATCAAAGTGTTTGGTTGCTATGGGTTTTTCATACACTTGGAATCTTTTATACTTTACAGACTCTTGAACGCCTTACCTACTGTATGAAGGACTTTTATCCAATACATATTACATCTTTCTATTTCTATTTTAATTTTCTCTTGTAGAACTATAAAATATTTACATAGGTGTAATTTGGGGTTTACCCACTAGATGTCCTATTTGCATTGCAACTAATGCACTTTGCACATTTTATATTTCACAATTTTTCTTTTTTTAATTTCAC
>WMED01018799.1:0-12601 GCA_019650415.1 Pipa parva | reverse complement strand
GTTTAAGTTCACAGAGCAGATCATTTGACAGTGTTGCTCATCTCCCTTCAGTTGTGTATGACAGTGCCCAAGGTGACTGCACATGTTTCCTACCCATAGTCATGACCCTGGCATGAAAATTGTATTAGTGATGATTCTCAAAACTTACTAAGTTTACAAATGTCCTATATTTTACATGGGCTCTTCAATTAACAAATACAAAAGACTGCAAGAATTGTGTTTTGGGGACATTTTATTCTTGCCTCAGAAACAAACTGTTGTATCCATGTGATCATGTACCCAAAACGAAACTAATTTTAAGCAAAACAAATGGAAATTATAAAATTAAAGGACCAGTAATACCAGAAGAATAAAAATTCCTAGTTGGAACAGTAGTTATTTATATCTAGCATTTGTTAAAATGTTATATTTTATGTTGAATTCATAATTTGTACCATTCCCAATAGACTGCAAGTTAGAACCATTCTGATTGTTGTATGTGGTTATGTACATGAGAGATAAAATTACAAACATAGTCATATAATCTTCATATACCAACAATGGTACTGTATGAAAAAATTCAGTGGTTTTCAAGGTAGTAGCATCATCAGATATCACATTTGCAACTTTTCAGTTTATCAAAGTTCTGTTCTGCTACACCTACGGTATGTCAGCCAATTGTAGACAAGGTTACTGTGGTGTTGAAACATCTAACAAGATGAAAACTGGTACCTCACAAAAGCAGTAACACAACAGTGCTGAACCAACAATGAAGAGATGAAAAAATATAGTATTAACTATACAATTTGAACATTTATTACCAAGTTCCAATATTTGCTTATAAGAAATGCTATCACAAAAGTCTACAATTGAAAACCATGGGTTTCTATGGCCAAGTAGCCAAAATAAGCCTAAATACAACATGTGTAAGATTCATTTTCAGTTCCAGCTGACTCTAGAGAAGTAGAAACAAATTCTGTAACGTAACAAAGCTTGATAGCACAAGTCTGGATGAGTGGCACAAAAATAGTCCACCTAAAATTGTGTCAGCTATGAAAGAAGGGGTCATGGTCTTTATAATGTAATAAATCCAATCTGCATTAGCTTTCAAAACAAAACTGTGTTTTTATCTTTGTGGCAAATGTTTGGGGACATGGCATTGACCCTATTCCCAAACCAAGGTCCACACACTGGCAGTTTGATATGATAAACATAACTGACCATTGCAGAGCCCCTTTCTTATCTCTATTAGATCTCAGATCCCCTTTAATAGAATTGAACAATAACAATAAACCAGGCTGACCCGAAAATCAGTCAGTGATCTTACCACAACACCATGATAAAATAGAAGGAAATTCAACCATAAATTTGGCAAAATCTAATGGAAACTTGCCTAGAAGTTTCAGGGTTGTTTTACCAGAAAAATTCACCCTTGATTTTAAAATGAAGCTTTAGAAATGCAACTGCCCAGATAGTTTTGTGCTATGATGGTAGAGAGGGGAGGGCTACTCAAGAGAAAATTAGCATCGCTATATCTGAAATTAGTCTTTAGAAACCAACTGCAAACAAACTATATGTAATGGAAACTGATGGTATGCAGAGAGCTGGGGGTAGGAGAGGGGTCATAGAACTATGCTATGTTTGAACATAGAGGGCTGAATAGGGTTTAAGAAGCCGGGAACTCTATCTTGTCTGGCCATAAAAGTATAGTGCTGTATATGAATACTCAACGTAATATATGTTGTGCTACTAACATGTAAACCAGATTCTGTTATTTCATTATTTGAAAAACAATGTCACCCAAGTTGTGTAGGTGGCATGGTCTATTAGCTTTCCTTTATTTTATATGCGGATAAAACATGAAGGAAAAAGGATGTATCCCATGTCTACAAAACTAGGCAGAAAAACAGAAAGGGAGAATGGTTTGCACTTACATTAATACATGCACACACTGCAAACAAATCACCAACCCCCAAGCAAATCATGTGGTCAGAATGTAAAAAAGGAATGGCTGAAAAGGTGATCGAGGACTGCATAATTAAGGTGATTCTAAAGATAAAAAGATGAGAAACATATGGATGCCAGTGCGAATTATAAGATATACTCTCCTAATGCAGACTTAAATGTCGCTAAATGTACTAGACAACCTGATCTCACATTGCAACTAAAATAAGCTAAGCACTTGGCACATGTCAGTGCTATACTTGGTAACATTTATTATTATTATTTTAAATGTTGATTTACATCTTAAAGTTTCTACTCTAAACCCCATCAAATGAGGAAAATAAGATTCATCAGTTAAGGTTTGTCTAAATAGTTCTTGAATGGCTGCCTATGTCTGATTGTTTCATTTGTGAAAGATAAGAAGATTTTAGAGCCATTTCCTATACTTTACTTACCTTGGGCAAATAAGATACAACAAAACTTTTAACAAAGTCTAAAACTGCATTTAGCAGAGTTTTATTGTCACACGGCACATTCCAATTGTTTTATAAAAGTAGTAGAGAAACTTACAATTGTGTCTGTTAAAGCATTTATATATTTCTAGAGCTACAAACATCTAGAAACTCTGTGCGCAGTTAAGTAGAAAAAAACTTGCTACGTTAACTTTTGTTTTTCTTACAGTAATATTCTGCTGTGTTTTCCAATAACTCCAGGAAACCAGCAGCAGTTTTTTTTTTTTTTTTAATCAGAAAGTTGTGTATATGAAAGATACAACATGCAGAAATAATTGTCTGGCCTTTGTGAAGAGACTTTTTTACTGAAATAAATCTGCCAATAAAGCCTGCTATTCAAAAATGTGTAACTGTAAACTTGTAGTGAAATGAAATGCCATGTCTAATGTTAACGCATTGCCCTTTAAATCTTTTTCTCTTCCAAGAAATGTTCTGAAGTCTTAGTTTGTTTACCTTTCCATCCATTCCAGCGTATTATATGAATTCTCTTCTTATTGGGACTTTTAACTTTCTTTGTTACCAAAATTTTTATTATGATGTCATGGTGTTTTTCTCATATGTAATTTCAGTGTTATATGTATGTATGTATGTATGCATGTTTAATTCTATTTATAAAGCACCACTATGTTACACAGCTCTGTATAGGAAAATTGCTTAACATAAAACAAGTGAAGTAAATTACGAGTATAAAATCATGAAGACATCACTAATAAGTGTCAGACAGTGATTGAAATAAGAGGATGGTGGACCCTGCCCCACAAAGCTTACAATCTAAATAGGAGGAAAACTTACATACACAGATAGCAGGATAGTAAATGAAGTATAAAGTGTCAGTTCATTAGCCTATCAGTGCTATTAAAAATAATAAATAGCTGCTTAAGGATAAGATTAAGATTCAATTTATTGTCACTGAAAGTGTACGAGTACATACCAGCGAAAAGCATATGTAAAAAAAAGCATATATAGAAAATAAATAAAAAACAAGTGCTGGGTCCTTGGGCAATATATAACATTTATAGCCATAATTAGCTCCATAAGGATAAAATACATGAAATATATAAAAACCAGTGCTAGTGCTCCAGGATTTCAGTTACGTTTTGAAAAGTACAGAGCGATTGTTCCTGGTGGAGATATAGAAATACAGAATTCCAGAGATACAGGACAGCAATAGAAAAGGGTTTAAGACAATAATGGGCAGTATTAGTGTGTTGCGTGCAAAGCCAATTACTTTGCAAGGAATGGAGTTGATAACTAGGAATATATGGGCACACAATTGAAGAAATGTAGGGAGGGGCAATAGAGTGGACCATGGAACAAAGAGGGATGTTTGGAGGAAGGCTGTCCCTTCTGGGGAGAGAGGGAGAGAATTATGGCAGCAGAATTTTGAATAGACTGGAGTGTGTAGAATTGAAAAACTGGATGGTCAGATAGAGTTTTTCGATTCCGTTTTTTCAATATTATCGATGGAAAGGTAGCCATGCTACTAATGTAAACTTTTCCATGGAAAAAAATTTGAAAACTGAAGATCAAAACACTTGATAATGAGATCCCAAAACAAATCTCGGGATAACAAAACAAGATTTCTCTCTGTAAAGTTGGAAAGACTGCTGGTCTTTCCGGCTTTAATAAATTTTGCCTCATGTGGGATAAGATGAGGGCATGCATGGGGGTGTTAGAAGTGGCCTGAGAGAGAAAGGGGCAGATCTTGGCTATGTTACAAGGGAAAAATGGGATGGTCTTAGCAGTGATAACTGTTTAGAGAAGGAGATAGAAGAGTCAAAAGTCACCCCAAAGACAACATGCAGAATTTACAGGGTTAATGATTGCACCACCAACTAGAATGGAAAATGTAGGAGTAGGGCAAGATTTAGGTTGAAAAATAATCAATTAAGGAAGATTTAATTTGAGATGGTGCTGGGCCATCCAAGAGGAGATTGTCAAGAGACAGTTAAAGAGTTGAGTCTGGATTTCAGGTGTTAGCACAGGAGTGGCTAAGGAAATGTGGATACCATCTGTATACAAGTAATACTGAAGACCAAATGAGTTGATAATGTCAGCCAAAGAAAGAGTCTACAGAGAGAACAAGAGGGGGCCATGGACAGAGCTTTGAGGCACCCACACCCTTGCTTGCTTTTTAAGCTATGCTTATTCTTTTTCTTGTTTATGTGTAGCGAAAGGTGTAAAAGCAATAGTCTTTATGTGCCATAATTTTTCAAGCACATTAGAGCAGTATACCTTTAGAAGCCCTTTCTCTGGACAATACTTTTAATTATCTACTCCTTCTGTTTATTTAAGGTCCTAAAGTTAGGGGAGGTCCAGTAGCGATTGGACTGAAAATGTATCCTTTAAGGCCTATGTTGGAGGAATTCTCAGAATAATTATCTTTGTTTTTCAGTCTTAGTGTGTTTGTTATTAGAGATAAGCAAAATGTTTGAGTTTCTTTTAAAATGCAAAATACTGAAATGGTAATTTGAAGCTGTGCAAATCAAAAGGCAAAGTATCACAATGTCAAGCGCTAAGAAAAAAAACCTTACTAAAATCCTATGTCCTACTCATTTGTTCAAATCAAATGACCAACATCAAGTCAATTGAACAGCATAACCCTCTTGCCCAGTTTGATAGGTGGAAAAATTTGTTGAACTTTGAAAATATTCACCACATTTTAAAAAACAATGTCCTCTGCTGAATATGCAGTTCAGAACAAATACTGCAATTTTTGCAAATTCACACAGGTACAGGACAATTTGCAATTTGATAATGTACTAATATCTAAAGGTTCTATGATGTAAATTATGCTTGATAGATAAATGCAGGTTACAGTGACCAAAGGGGTTCCAAATGTTCCCTTGCATTACATGCACCCAACAAACTGGTTTGTGAATGCACTGAAAAAAATAACCTTTAACTATGACATACTGTAAATGGAAGCTATGATTGCGACCAGCATATGTCATATAAATGTTCTGAATTTTAGACAGATAAACAGATTGGGGACCTGGCTGTTAAGTAATTGTATCTCACAGTGCCATAAACCATTTATAAAATACCACATACATACAGTTTATTTACTACACTGTCTTTCAAAAAGAGCTGCTTTTATGAGGTGGACTAGATTGTGATAACAGTATCGGAACTATTCCATAACTAGATGTTGATCCTTCTCTATACTGCGTCTCTCAGGATAAAATAAAGCAGATTCTTCCCAGGATTATTTAGAATAAATGGCTTGAAACCTCATGTGAGAATTAAAACCAGTTATGTAAAAACTTGTGGAAACTGGATACTAACCGTTACTTCTAAAAAGCTTCTCAGCAAAAGGCTTTTAGAAGCTTCTCAACTGTTTCAGGGTCGTTATTGAAATTACATTAATTTTAGGGCTGTATAGTTTGTAGATCCTCCGGGACGGCACAAATGACCAAAAGCATGCTCAGGTTCCCTTATTTCAGACTGCAGCCAACACAATATGTTTTATTTCAAAGAGAAACTGAACACATTGCCTCTTCAGGAGACCAATTTTTACAAAGAAACTTAGCGAAATCTCATGGTATAGTCTATAAAAAAAAACAGCAGATAGATTGGAGAATACACCAGGAAATGAAAGCAAATAGTGATAAATCCTTTAGTAAATGCACATGCATTGTGCAAAACTATACAAATATAACAGCTAAGAGGGAAATTCGCTGTCTAAACAATAAATTTTAACCTCTCCCTGGATTACTTTTCTAGTCTGTGGTATTAGGTTCCAATTTCACCAGATGCAAAATTTCAACGTTAATGGAAATCTTTTATTTAAATGTATTTAACAGTTAATTCATTAGTAGAATTATCATAATTCAATTGTTGAAGCATATAGTAAATCATGCTTATGTTTAAGGCTTTTGCTCTTTCCTGTATTATAATATGAACAATTTTCTGAAATTGCAGGGCATTTTTTTTTTTTTTCTTATTTCTGGAAAAATAGAATTTCATAAACACCTTCAACAAAACAAAATAACTCCAAACCAGCGGAGCTATTCTGTTTTTAATAGAAATTCCTAAAAGCTCCAAATGTTACATTTTTTCACGTGCAAATGAAAACAATTCTTTTTCATTATGTAGAGAAATCAGCCCACCTACTCAGCCACTTCTACTTAAATAAACACTACAGACTAACCTCTCCATTATATAATCACGTCCATTCTGCAACATTTCTTATAACAAAACTATGACATACAAGAGAATGTGACATGTTCTGGTGTCATACACGATTAAATCTGCTGTACACCTGGCTCTGTTTTTTTCTCCTTATCTGGTTCTTCATTCTCAAATGTAAATAGTGTAATTGTTACATTACTTTGTCATAAAACTGTATTACTTATACAAGGACAAATCATTTGACATGTCCCTTAACATAGATTATTTATGATGCTAAACAGGAGATATGTAGGCTAAGAAAAATTAAGTGGCTTTTCACATTGATTCTATGCAATACAGCCCAACTTATTTGCATCTATTGGTCAATAATTACATGTTAGGTAAGCTCTACAATAAATGTAAATGTTCTAATTGTAATTCTTGAAAAAGACAAGGTTATACTTCTGCTGTGCCTATGCCATTTTAGTACAAGGAGAGCTATCAACTAAACTTTATGAGCTGTGAATCAGTGGGGAGCATAACGAAAGTACCTCTAGGCTGCCTGAAAATTAGCACCTTAGCCCTAAGAACCAGAGATCCTGCGCAATATCCCTGACTGAGTCTCTGTGTTAAATCTCTGTGAGCTACTAGGTGTTTGGAAATTACAGAGCAATACAGACTGAACATTACAATCAGTAGGTCCCATCTCTATTTTCAAGCTGCTCACAGAATCTATATTTCTCCCTGTCCTTATTTTTTCTATATTGTTTTACTGGGGCAGATCCTCTACTGCACCAACAACTGTCGTAGTTGTTTTACTTATGCTTTCACTTAGCTAACAGATTCCTATGATGTTTCCAACAGCACAGCTTTATTTATTTCCAGGGAAAGTTGCTTACAAGCATCTCCTTAACATATAAGGAATACACAAGCAAAAGCCATATGTATACAAACATTTCTGTGTAAAGTGAGAAAAGCCTTAATAGATAATGAAGCTTTGCAAATAGTTATGGTTATTTTAAAATGAGAATATATGCTCATACCACCATCAAAAAAGAAAGTTATGACTTCTAAAAAACTGTTGAAATGCCTTTATATGACAGTACAGACTGTTATCATTTTCTTCCCATAGTCCCAGGTCATGTACATCCAGGTGAGGTACAAATAAACAGAAGGGATCTATTGGACTTACCCTTACTCTATCCCTTTTGTGATGGATGAGAGATTCAGGTGCCATATGGCTCATGCTATGAAGAATGTGGGGGACATGACAAGTAAAGGCATACCTTGGATCCACTACTCCTTTTTCCAATAAGCAAGGAGGAAAATATAAAGATTGGTTGTAAATATTGACCCACAACACCCACCTCTTATTTGGTAAGAAGGATGCTGGTAGTTACATTTTTTCTTCTCCAGAGCATCAATGGTTTTTTCAACAACAGTCCTTCCATCAGATTTTTTTATGAGGTGAGAAAAGATTGGTGGCTTTTTAAACATTAGCACTACCTTGAATAACTTTGATGAACAAAAACTGCCCTTTCTGGACTACTTTCATGGGTAAAGGAAAAATAATGCAGATTTGCAGAATTCAAATGATAATGATCTATATATTTTTTCTTTATAGATTTGTCAGTATATTTCCATCACCCTCACTCCAGTAGTTAGGGGTCAAGAATTCTTCTTCTCATCCCCTGGTCTGCAAATAAGTTGGGTAAATCGGGTCTTGTTGGATTGAGATTCTTAGGTAGGGATGACCCACAAAAATGTTTGTATTATAGAAGAGGATCTGTGACTCCCCCACTGATATTAACCTATGGCCTTTCTTCCTAAGTGATTAAGGATGGGGTGCTCCAGATAAATCAAGATCAGGCAACTTTTATATTATTCCCCAATCACATTTTGCCATGTACTCCTTGCCCTAAAGAATCTAGAAAAATAAACTTTTAAATAGTTATATCACAACTTAGTTGGAAAAAGAGATAGGAGTAGGGGAGAGGGTCTTTGGACATCCTATAGCACATGTAGCCCTATTTCCACCCACCTAGAACCCCCCTCACATAGTGGAGGTATGTAGTATAATATTTAAAATATGGGATAGGGAATCTGGGTTTCTTTTTTGCTATCTCACATGTTTCTTAGAGGTTTGTTGTTTACTTGACTTAGTGACACTTTGCTTTTCACTGTCTTAATTACGGTTTGTTTTTTTTTTGACTGGACAATTGTGTGTCACTTGGCTTTCATTTTCATTTAATTTCTGTTATGTTATTGACTTATGTTTTTAAGTGGACAATTTGCTTTTAATTATCTTGTTTTTGTTGGCTTGATTGTATGACACTTTGCTTTTAACTGGCTCTAGGTTTCTTTTCATTTAACCGGGTCTTTGCACCTCTCTAATGCATTCTAACCTGACATTAGTTTGGCATGTGATTAATGCAGATCTGTAAAATTAGTCTAAAATCATTAGATCACTTTAATGCTTTTTTGATAAGTTGTTTTCAATTCTATTTAAATTATTGGAAACCTTTATTTATGTTCCCCCCTAGGCTCATGAATTATTTACATATTATTCAACCCTTTTTAAGGGACCCTCTGTTGCACAGATAATTCATTATTAGAAACTATAAAGAACAGTCATGTTGATTTACAGCTGGGTGTACATTTTAACATGAAAAATAATGTGCTTGGCACTGCACAGTCTGACCAAGTACATAACTATTATCTGTTAATTTTAAATAGCATAATAATTAAAATTCAATGTCACAAAATTCTTCTAAATTAACATATACCATCTTTATGGACCACTTATAAGACCGCCCATTCCTGTGTTAAACCTTTCTCTCTTGCTGTTCCCTATCTCCTCCGCCAAGAACATTCCCTCAATATTTTCAAAACTAAACTTAAATCCTACCTTTTGGAGTACTAGCATCAGTTTTCATCTCTTTCATTTATTTTATCCTTAAGCATCTATTTATTATATTTAATAGCATTTTTAGACTAATGAACTGAGACTTTATACTGCACTTACTATCCTGCTGTCTATATATGTAAGTCACCTTCCCATTTAGATTGCAAGCTTGATGAGACAGGAACCTCCATCCTCTTGTTTCAATCATGGCCTAGCACTTAGATTCATGATTGTTGGCTTGTAATTTAATTCTCTAATTTAGATCTATGTTAAGTACTTTCCATGTCTGTAGTATAATTGTATTGTTGAATTGTATTTTGCCACACAACTTAGTGGCACTTTATAAATAAAATGATACATACATACATGTATTTAATGGCTTATGTATGTATGTATGTATCATTTTATTTATAAAGTGCCACAAATTTACACAGTGCTGTACAATTCAGCAAAACAAATAAAATACAGACATGGGAAAGTTCATTAAACAATACAAGTATAATATCATAAAGATACTTTACATTAAGTGGCAGGTTGTGGTTGACACAAGAGGTTGGAGGTCCCTGCCCCGTAGAGCTTACAATTTAAATAATTGTAAATTATGGTTCTCGCTAATGATTTCTTTACTGTATATTGTGCTGGGATTTATTCATAAATAACTTTTTGAGAAGTGTGAATAATAAGTTCAGTGTACAGTGATATTTAGGGCAATTGTTAATTACAGAGCTTACATGAAAACTATATTTAGCAACTTAAGCTCAACCTCAGCTCAAATCAGCCCAGGTTGGATTAAAGCCTTCAATATTATATTTCTAAACCAAAGCCAACCCTTATGTGAATGACTGCACTGTTTAAGCAGTTTTCTCCTCCCACAATTCATCTGCAGATCTACATGCAGAACCTATTCAATGAATGAGCTGATTTATGTTACTAAGTTGTCTTTAGTGTGGATGGGATAACCAATATGCCTGATTTTCCTTTACTTTGGCCTACACTGTAATTGACTCTTCAGTTGCTCTCAAATTATAGTTTTAACCACTGTATTTCCAAAGTGAACTCAAAGTATGACTGTTTATGTTCACAGAAACACACAAATATGCACAGTTGATTTTCACCTAAAAAATCCTAATAAAACTTTTCTCTTTAATATTGTACTTCTAGCCAAATAGTTTTGTTGTATGACAAAGTTAAAACAGACACTACCCTCTGAATTACTTCTCTTTTTTATCTTATATTGGTCAATTTCTAGCCATCCAAATGTGTCATGGTGCTGCAGGATTCTAGAAGGATCTGCATTACCCATAAAACATAGAATCGGCTTTCAGCAAAGTGTAATATAATAGGTACACTAAGGACTAATCTCCACAGGGGATGTGCATTAACACCTGCAGAGTGTTCAGAGCCTATTTCATTTTGCCTCAGAGCCTCTATTAGTGACAGAATAGTGTGTACGGCTTAGCTATTAAACATTATTACATTAGGCGTTCCTATTACAAATAAAACATGGTTAATGACTAAGGGTACTATAATTGCACAATGGAGAGATATCGCAGGAATGTAATACCAGACAATGACACACACTTAACACAAATTACCCAAGGGTGGACCTAAAAAACAAATAGGCCTCCATTGCAAAATATGAGACTGTGTCCCTTTTTTCTCCTTGTCCAAACATTGTCACTACTATTTTAATTTAACAGTGACATTTCTTATTTCATTTTATTTTTATGGCAACTTCCCTGCAAAAAAATGCAATTGTGCACACCTTTCTTTGGAGAAAGCTGTATAGCTCAATGTAAACTGTAAATTTACAGATGAACTCATCTCACAGTGCAGTTCACCCCTTTGTGTATTAATAATACCATAGTATTATATTTGTAAGCTTAAATTACACATGAAACCCACCTAACATCAGTAAAACCTTGCAGTAACTCCTTAAACTATCTCCAGATTTTCTAATAAGCAGTGAGATAAAATGGCCCTGTTTGGGTCTACTAACCCCACTGTTATATTTATACTGATCGTAGTATTTTTGTTAATCACACATGAAAATCTAACCACATTTTAGTAACCGCTAGTAAATCACAGTGGGCAACCTTGGCTTCCTCTGCTGGCATAAATAGTGCAGTGTATGATAAAACAATTTTTTTTTGTGTGTACAAACATATATAATACACAATAATAACAGCATAAAGACAAATGAGTTTTAGTGAAAAGCAAGCATATATGTAATAAGTCTTTTAAGAAGTAGTCTGTAATTTGCAACGTTTTTTGTATGTACACAAACGTGTGTGTAAACATTACTATTAAAAATGAGGTAAATATGGAACATTTGAGCATAAAATTCAGATATGTGCAAGTAAGATCATAGAGAGGAAATGTCAGGAATAGAGAATAGGGAGAGATATATTTCCCCTGCTATAAAGGGTGTTGTCTGGGAATCTTAATCTAGTAGGTGGTTCAGAGGTCAGGATTTAAACAGGGAATTTTGCTATGTTAAGCCAATGTACAGATGAGTGTTACATTTTTTGCTGTTGTGCAGTACATCTAGGATATATCTACAATGTTTTTAGGCAAGCCATCAACCTGGATACTGTTTCAGGAGTTAACAGAAACATATTAAAGTGTGTGGATATCAACTCCAAGAAAAAAAGACCAATGCAATAACAACAGTGTCTGAAAAAGGTATTTCTATAGTGTTTACTGCCTAACTGATGTGATTGCCTACCAATGCACTACATGTATAAACCATGTGTTTCAGAGAAATGTGGTGCTATGCTGTGTACTTTTTCCCTGCGTCCAAGAATAAATACTTTATATCAGGCAAAAGCATGATGGAAAGGTCCTTAGAGTGATGGCTTCAATTGAAACTTATTAGACTCAATTGTCTTTCTCTTTCCTCATATTTATGTTGGCAACACTAAACACTTGAGAGGGAATAAAGCAATGAATCACCTTTTAAAATCATACTTACTGCCAAGAGTTAAACCTCTCAGATGGAGGTTTGCACTGCAGTCATTTATTAGTAGGTTTCAGAAAGAAAACAGCAAGCAAACTCTAAAATTGTTAAGGTGGACCTGTCAGATCCACTTAAAGGAAAAGTCCAGCCTGATTAATAAAAAGTAATGTGTGTTGTAAATGCATAATA
>WMED01018798.1:0-12601 GCA_019650415.1 Pipa parva | reverse complement strand
TAACTACCTATCGTAATTCATTAACTATTAATTTTGACCTTCCTGAGATGCCGTTGTGTCGGTGACACAAGAATCGAACCAGGAAGTAAACACAGAAGGAGCTGTGTACTGTTACACAGATGGAATAATTAATTCCTTTACTCACATAAAAGACTGACTAAGTATATTAGAAAAAAAATGTGTTATGTATTTACAACACTGATTACTTTTTATTAATCAGGCTGGACTGTTCCTTTAAGTGAAACATTTCTTGCTTTTCAAGTGCCCGAGAAGATGGTGTTGATGTCAGGTGATTATGCTGGGATGTCCTTGACAGTCATCACTCCTTCTTTAGTCTTCCATGGAGTTCTCCCTTTGAGGGTTGCTTTGGGTTAATTTAACCAGTAACCACTGGGTATAGCGTGACTCTTAACTGATGGATTGGGACACAGTGATACAAGTCTGGCACAGATGTCCAACTTCAGACTGGGCAAAACACCACTAGACTTTAATATCCCAGTATTATATTTCACTGTTGTTTTACACTGTGATATTAGTCACTCTTGTGTTTGTCCATGATAAATCACTTTATTCATCAGTAAATAGAACTTTTGCCAGTGATTTCGTGTCAAATTTTGGTATGTTTTAACCCATGACACATAAGTTGCAAATACAACTATTCCAGTTAAACAAAGAGACAGTCACCTCTTTAGTATGATTTACTGTTGTTTTTTTCGCTGGTTTATTCATGTTATTATTATAATATATATTATCTATTTAATTTGTAATGCTTTCACCAGGGATTCTAGTTTTATAATGAAATTGCTAAGTGCAATATAGTAAATATTGCTGAGATATGTAACAATGGAATCATTAAATTGTTTATTTTGCTGGATCTTTGGACTCCAGTCTCCCGCAGCCCTGGGAAGACAGCAGGTTTTGCTTCAGGAGCCTCTATAAATTGCTCATCCACTGGGTGTTAAAGGACAAAAAAAAATCAAAATGAATTGACATGGCAGCTATTCCTATGAAGAGTATTCCATATTTAAAGATGATTTGCTGATTTTTATTGCTTTTGTGTTGTTTCTTTCTCTGAAGGTTGCATCCAAATTGGCACTTCATGAATAAGTATATGTATTTAAAGTTCTAAAGAAAACAATGGGACTAAGCAGAGTTTTGTTACTTAACAAATAAAAGTTGGCTGCCACCACAAATACAGAGAAATACTAAAAATAATACAAATCAGGAATTGAATGATATTTTCACCAGTAGGAATAACTGACATGCCTATCCACAATGGCAGCCCTGGGAAGAGTTATAGAAATGGGGCAGGATATCTGTGGATAAGAATGATGTTGTGGTGCAGGTCACATGCTTATAGGGTGGCTGGGTATCTGATGGACATTATTAATTAACTGTAAAATGTTATTTTGTAGGAGGATATTGCTCTCAGTGGTTACAAGAAACATGTTTCCTCCTGTGCCGCACCAGCTCCACTCACTGCAGCAGAAAGAGAATTGCAGCAAATTAAGATAAATGAGGTAAGTTATTGGGTCGCAGTTGGGTAAATTTGATCGTGGACCCACATATATTAATGGACTGAGCCTGATACCTTAAATGTGGCTATCTGGTAGATGGGTTTTGTAAGGTTTCCATATAAATATATCCAAAGGTTTATTAAAGATTAATAGAAAAAGTGCATGACACAAAAAATGTTTGAAAGCAATTAAAATAAGGGGGGGTAACAGAAACTAAACCCCTTCAAAGCTGTATAAAACCCTTATGTGTAAATGCAATGCTAATCATAAATCAAATGAACAGAACTGATAGAAAAACTAGAGAGCAACAGGTACCTGTGCAGTAACCGCACTTATAGAGGAAAAGCCCATGAATAATGAGTCGCATCAGGTGAAGCATATGCCTGAACCGCCTAATGACATCATAGGTAGATCGAGCAGATGAAAACAATAAGAATGCCTGGGCAAAGTCAGGACTTGCGGCTCCTTGGGGGATCTCATGGGGGGGGCTGGTAAGCACTAGTTAGAGGGCCACATGTGGCCCACGGGCCGTACAATTGCCCAGGTCTGATTTAGATTGTAAACTCTACAAGCTGGCATTTATCTTGATATGTATCTTCATGATTTTATGCTTGTAACAAACTTCTTCTATGTTAAGCACTTCTCCAATTTTTGTATAATAATTGTACTTCTGAATTGCACAACACTGTGTAACCTAGCGGCACCTGGAATTCGCAGTCTTAAAGAAAACAGGTCATACTGTAAAAATAAACTGCCTTTGTCTTTATGCGCATCTCTTTAAGGTGAAAACCGAAATCAGTGTAGAGAGCAAACAACAAACCCTGCAAGGAATTGCATTCCCCTTGAGACCAGAAGCGGAGGAGGCAATCCAGGACCTGAAAGAAAAGAAAATCAATTACATTCAGCTGGTAAATCTCTCTTCATTTCTTCAATAGATCTTTATCTCATTCTTGTTCTTATAAACCCGCAACCTGGGTGACTTAAAAGTATTCATTTGTTCCACAATGCAAATCTCAGCTTTTCATATTTATACCACACCTCTAAATAACTTCCACATATGTGTGTTTGTCTCCAGCATTCTTTTAGGCATATGTTAAAAGACCGGTATCACTGAGATGCATTATTTTAGACTAGTATAAACCATGATCACTGTATGGTATTTGTAGAAGCGTTTTATTTGAAGTCAGATTCCTAATTTTTGGTACTGTTTATGCTTATCGGCTCTCTAATTGTAGACCTCTGTAAACTGTTTTCAATACATCTGCCTATTCATTTTCAGACACGTCGGTTTCTATTGAATTTCAGGTAATATACATTAGAATGAATGGCTATTAAGTGAAAGAAAAAAGTATTTTTAATAATAAAAAGTATCCTGCTTTCTATAAATGATACATACCTATTTAACAATAGGTTAACAAGCTGCAAGTGACAGTCATTTACTGCAGATTTTTAATGTGAGAATAGCAAAAACAGTGAACATTTCTGTAAAGATAATAATAGAAGTTATTTACAGTGTTAGCTGGGCTACTATCGGCTGGCTTTTGACTGTACTTTTTGATATTTCTTTTATTAATGCCAAGTCCTGCGTTGTCTTCCTGTTTTGCAGAGACTTGATCTAGACAAAGAGACTATTGATCTGGTTCATACAAAACACACAGAGATTAAAGATCTGCCGTCAAGGGTACCCCAAGACTCAGCCCGTTACCACTTCTTTTTATACAGACACTCCCATGAAGGAGATCACTTGGAGTCTGTGGGTAAGATTTACCAAACCTTTCCTGTTCAGGATCTACAGTACTCGTATTTACCAGTGTCTGGAGATTTTGCTGACTGATGTCTTTTTACTGCAGTTTTTATTTACTCCATGCCGGGCTACAAATGCAGCATTAAAGAGCGAATGTTGTACTCCAGCTGCAAGAATCGGCTCCTGGAATCTGTGGAACAAGAATTTCAGCTGGACATTGCTAAGAAGGTAGGAGTCCTTATACAGGCATAATGCTTTTCTGTGTTCATTCAGCAATGGAAATCTAGTGAGATGTCTATAGTATTGTGACACTGACATTGTGTTGGGAAATATCCATCTGTAACAACAAAGAATTTTGGAACAAGGCAGAATACAGATTTTTCCTTCTTACATATAAATAAAAGAATGATGTGCGGAGTAGTTTATTTAGATATCATCACCAACATTATATTAAAGAGACTTGGGGACTGGCTATTGAAAATACATCATTATTTTTATGTAGAGATAACAGCATTTACTTTTTTGAAATGTTACTTAGCTGCCAATTTCACATTAGCTGCGATGTGTTTTTGATTTAATAAAGCAGTGTAAACTGTACCAGCACACCCACTTGTTCTTACAGTTATCTTGTTTAGTCATTGCTAACACACCTGGCTATATGCCACTGATCTGTGTTTATTTGGCCACTTCAGAACTGTGGCCACGTCATTGGATAAATCCAGCGTATTTTTTATTTTATATGGTACGCTTTTGTTAAATAAAGAATGCATGCAAAATGCTGATTGGTTTGTAGACCTTAGGTGTGTCAGTCAAAAGTATATGTATGTATCTTTTTATTTATAATGCGCCGCTAGGTTACGCAGCGCTGTACAATCCAACAATACAGCTATAATACAGACAAGGGAAAAGTGCTTAACAAAGAACAAGTGAGTAAACTGTAAGCATATCATCACAAATATACATCGCTCTAAGTGCCCGGCCATGACTGAAACAAAAGGATGGAGGTTCAGTTGCAAGGGAAATTGATAAGAGTGGTGGGGCATCTGTACTATAAATGTAAACAAGTAAAACATATATATTTCCACTATAATATATTAAACAGCATATTGCCTAATGTATGATTACCCTTATGAGGGGTGGGACGTGAGATGTACTGGAGGAAGTTGCAGCCTGTGTCTAGCCTCTGAGCCTACTCTATACAGCCTTGAGATGGGGTCTTCTGTGTTGTGTTTTGTCACTGATATTTCTGTAAATAGACAGCAAAAGATATAGTTTGTCTTTTCCTTTTTTTTTTCCAGATTGAAATTGAAGAGGGCTCTGAATTAACTAGTGAGTTTCTTTATGACGAGGTTCACCCTAAACAACATGCCTTCAAACAGGCATTTGCCAAACCCAAAGGACCTGCAGGCAAACGTGGGCAAAAGCGCTTAATAAAAGGGCCAGGTGAAAACGGGGAGGACAGTTAAATACAGAATAAACCTGATTGTTTCCGATATGCCGGTTTATCCTTTCCAATGTTCAGGAACCTGTTTTGTTAATTTTCTTTTCTACCATGAGACGAGAGGACCTGGTGTTTGGGCCCCTGGAGGGAAGCCTGCTTTGTTTTTCTTTACTTAGGCTTGTTACACTGAGATAGTCCGGACTGTGCTTTTGTTGTATTCGTTTTAAAGTTTCTGCATTGGCTCCTCTTGCTACTGTGTCAAAACTATGTGAGCTTTGCAGACTAAGTTGCCCTCTGCATATGTATTTTACTTGTTTCTTTCCTATACCAGTTTTACAGTTACATGTACATCTGACAGATGGGAAACTTGGTTTATTAGTTATGTATTCCAGCGCTGCCCAACAGTTTCTGTTTTCCCCACATGTTTGAGGCCAGATTCTATTAAAATAGTGCCACACTTAGAATGAAAGTACATAGAGCTTCTGGACAGCTTTTAGGCCATACATATCCCTTTTAGTGCCAGAGTTGGCCTCCATATGACCAGTTGGACAGCTCTTCTATATTATATCCCATAATTTCTGACTGGGGAGTTTACATTCAGTACCCCCTACTCCATTCATATATGAATATGTTACACTGACCATTTAATTAGCTGCAAGTCCTACAAAGATGCATCTTCTTTTAGGTCATTTTGTTTGCACAATGATATACCTTCAGCATGCCTTGTGCTGGTCTGGGCCTTGTTATCATACTACTGCATTATTTTTATTTTTTGGTTCAACACCTATCATCCAGTGTTGTACTGTATAACATTCATATGTGCCAGAATGAATCAGGGATGTGCAATAACAGGGTAAGAGGCTGCGCACCCCCCATGAAAGTTCAACAAAATCTTCCCTTGGTTCTCCAAAATGACATGGCAGTTCTGAGTAAATATTTTTCTTGGCAATCCCTATTAACTAATGAGTAGTGTGGCAGATTTTCTCAGTCACAACGACATCTAAAACTGTTACACTGTTTCCTGGGAGTGATGCACATTCCAGACTAAGAGCTTGTAAAGATCAGAGTGTACCTGGGAAAAGGTCAATAGCTTGGAATTTTCTATGAAACCTTAAAAAACAAAACAAAAAAAAAAAACAGAAATAAAAGTGATACTTTTTCAAATACGACTGACATCTTTTTTCATTTCTTGTTTTTATATTTCTTGTGTAAGGTTGCAAATATAACCAATGTTGGAGACATCAAAGCCCACTTTAAAGGAGAACTAAAGCAAAAAATAAAAAAGCAGTGTTAAATTACTTACCTTATATAGAACCGATTCATTACAGTCACAGCATGAGCTTTGCTGTAGTTAGCCAGCACCCGATGATACTTCACAGCGCTGGGTGACTGAAAAGCCAGCACCGCAGCTCCTCCTGACTTGCTTCACCGTCGGTGCCAAATGCCTTATACATCATCATGTTCATTGTGTGGGCCAATGAGAATGCTTCCTGCAATGAGCGTGATGATGTATGAGGCCAGTGAAACAAGTCAGGAGGAGCTGCAGTGCTGGCTTCTCAGTCAGCCAGCGCTGTGAAGGAAGCATCGGGTGCCGGCTAATTACAGCACAGCTCATACTGTGACTGTAATGAATCTGCTCTATATAAGGTAAGTGTTTTAACGCAGCTTTTTAATTTTTTTTCTTTAGTTCTCCTTTAACAGTAATGGTATTCATTTCTAAAACATCTACAGTGATGTACATAGAAAGCTAATACATTACATAGTTTACAAAATTTGTAACAACAAGGTATAAACAAATACTAGGTACGGAGATTTTGCCCACAACAGTTTACAGTCTAATGGGGCAAGACCTAATTAGTGGAAATCTGATATTTTTATTTATTCATTAGGTTTAAAATAAGTTTGTTTGATAATGTCTTTTTTTACCTTTTAGTCACTAAAAAGAAGCTAATGTCAAAGGGAGCTCTTAGCAGTTTCTGGATAGGCGCCATTTTTTGCTTTGCTGTGCACAGAGAATTACTGTGCGAAAAAGGGAGGGTCCCAGAACACAAAATGCCATTCTTAAGGGACGTAATTAGATCAGCCCAACTTAGAACAGAGACTGAACTTTTTCCACTCTGTGAAATCAGTTGGTCGTTTAGGTTGTTCCCCACAGCCAGGGGAAAATGAAAAGCACCAGTCAGTTACAAATGGAATTCAGAAGATCATGGAATATGATGACACCAATGATATACCATCTGATATACAGTATGTATGTGATCTTCCTTACATGAATGTATCAGGGTCTGACCTATAAAAAAATTGCTGATAAAGCTTTCCGTGTCCCATTGCAGAACTGACCAACAAGACAGAGCCTAAAATGACAGAAACTAACTCCGCTTATTATATATTTGTTATATTAAATAGTCTTGTATTACAGGATACCAGCAGGATATCTTTCATAACAAATATTTGCCCATTTAATCTTATGCAGATATGACAAATATATCATTTTTCCTATTAATGTACTGTCTCATATTGGCTTAAATTGTGGACATTAAAAACAAGATTTAGGTATCTACATATAAATTACTTTGGTTTTCAAGTGGAAAATCAAAGACGGCCATTCTCACTGTGTATTCTTCAGAGGTACCCTTAAAGGGCCAGAACAACCACAATAAAAGTGCAGCACTTGTAATAATGTTATCTTTAAAGTCAAATACTTTATTTTCTATAATCTATCTCTTACTGATTGCAGACAAGGTGAAAGTAAATATATTTTTACATTGAAACATACTTTCATAAACTAATAATAATAAAGTAGTAATTTAATTTTTTTTTCTCCCCAATCCCGTAAGTATGAGTTACTCCTCTGCTCTTTGGCCTTATGAGGCAAAGTTTTGTATTATACCAGGTGACATGTGAATACATTCTGTTCAGAGAAGGCTATTTATTACTTTATTTCCTATGCAATGGGAGGATCCTCAAAACCCACTTCATCCTAAGCTTCTTTCTTGCCATTATTATTGCAAACCCATACCTTGAAGCCATCATCCATATCTTGATGGTACCCAAAACATGGCATTAATGCAGGCTGGGTATATGTCTTTGAACTGTAGGGTGTATTTGTGCTAGTGTAAGAATGGTTATGGATGCACAGTTGGCTGTAAGAGCAGAAGAATGATTTGAGTCTTTTCTGCAACAATGACATAAGGGCAAGTTAATCCTTTGATATTTTTTTTCAAAAGAATGATCTCTGTGAAAGAAGCGCAAAAAGATTTGCACTAAGTGCAATTAACTTTGATTATAAAAATAAGATACCCAGAAACCAATGTGCTAGATTTGTGCAAGTAAAGTGCAGAAACAAAAAGCACTACAAAATCACTCCAGGTGCAATTGTGATTTAAACACCAAATGGCTGTATTAATTGCTTACCAAAAAGCAGCGATGATATGGGCATTCATAAATATTACATCAATCCTCAAATAGATGACTCCCACTGGATCAATGTGTGGAATGGGTCAAAAGGAAAAACACCATGGAACTCGAGGATCCCCACTTGGGGAGTCTTCACCGTAAACGTCCCAAGACTTTGGGATTTTAGTGCCGGAAAGGGAACTTCAAAAAAAGCTGGGCAATAAGGCGGCAATCTAACGGTATTAGTTTGTAGTTCCAGAAAAGAAAAGACCCATTTAGTGGTTCCAAGAATAAGGCCAAGCCTTTAATCTGGTTGAAAGAGATGATGGAACTGTGCATTTTTAAAGTTCCCTTTCCAGCACTAAAATCCCAAAGTCTTGGGACGTTTATGGTGAAGACTCCCCAAGTGGGGATCCTTGAGTTCCATGGTGTTTTTCCTTTTGACCTATTCCACACATTGATCCAATGGGAGTCATCTATTTGAGGATTGATGTTATATTTATGAATGCCCATATCATCGCTGCTTTTTGGTAAGCAATTAATACAGCCATTTGGTGTTTAAATCACAATTGCACCTGGAGTGATTTTGTAGTGATTTTGTTTCTGCACTTTACTTGCACAAATCTAGCTATACAAATCTAGCACATTGGTTTCTGGGTATCTTATTTTTATAATCAAAGTTAATTGCACTTAGTGCGAATCTTTTTGCGCTTCTTTCATAGAGATCATTCTTTTGAATTTATAAGCACAGTGTTTAAGGCACACAAAGTTTAAGAAGAAGCAGCATTTATTTGGATTTTTCTTTGGACTCTTTCATTTATATTTTTTATATCTTTTTGTTCTCATCTCCATAGTGCTGTTTTCTAGTATTCCAATTAAATACTTTCTGCTTTTATTTTTTTTTTGCTTTGTGAGTTAATAATTTTTCCATAGCAGTGGATATTCAAATAATTCAAAGTTAACTTTAATGTCATTCAGAGCATATAAAATGGAACATGAACAAAGTGATGTTTCTCCAAGCTCAGATAAAGCTTATATACTGTACTATAACTCAGAAAACAGTTATGTACATAATTTGTTGCCGTTTGTTAAATGGAATTTAGTAATCTTAGTAAGCTTGTGATAAAAAGCTTTTGTTAAGCCTGGCAGTTTTGCATTGTATGATGCAGTTATGTTTGCTAGACATCAGAAAACTGATCAGTTTATGTGCAAAATAAGTGGGGTCTCAGAGTATCCTCTTAGTTCTAGTCAGGCAGCATGATAGATAAAGATTCTGTATTGATGAAAGCGAGCTTCCGATTATTTTTTCTGCTGGTTTCACCACTCTTTGACGAGACATCCTCTTTGTTGCAGTGCAGTTTCCATACCAACCTGGGAGGCTACTGGTCAGAATACTTTCTATAGTGCCTCTATATAAGATCGTAAGGGTCGAACGAGGAAAATTTGCTCTTTTAATTTGCTGGAGAAAGTACAGTTGTTGTGCTTTCTTCACAAAGGAGTTAGTATTTGTGGACCAGTTTTGACCATCATTAATATATGAATGTATTTTTTTTTTTAATAAGCTTTTTTTTTTTTTTTTATTGTATATGGATTTTTGGAAGTGCCTCATTTGTACAGTAGGTATACATATATACGTCACTTTCATTTTTGGTTACTGTCCCTTTAAATAGGTTGGACAATGTAGTGTTGTAGTGAGGATGTATGTCACCTGGGATAAGTCCAATATGAGACACTGACTTTCTGGATCAGAACTCTTTATTACATGCTTTATCCATAGCTTCCTGTCTAGCACTTCCCCCTTCCTTTAGTTAACCCCTACTCCTCTATTACCTCACTCTTGCTAGGCAGATGGATTACAATTTGTGAACAATGAACACATAGAACAGTAACAACAACATCACATCTCTCCCCTTTTTAAAAAATAAATACATTTTAATGCAGAACATAGTTCCTGAGGTGAGTTGGTGGCCTTCAACATGTTCTTGTCAGATAGCGCCGAGACACCTCATTGTCAGACAAAGTCTGTGAGTTCTCTGAGGCATCTCTTGTTGGTGTTGCTGAACTAGTTGTATCTGGTGGGATTTCCTCATCATCTATCTCCCCTGTACTTGCTCCTGGATCATAGCCACAAAGCTTTTTAAAATGGGAGACATTTCTTGTGACTTGATGGCCCTGATGTTGTGCATTAATCATGGTACCTTTGATTTGCATGATTTCAAAGGGTTCAGGACAATATGGGGATGATAATTTGTCACTGGGTTTCTGTCTTTTAACAAGGACCCAGTCTCCTACTTCCAGCTGTTTGTAGCGATGGCTTCCCTTATCTGCATAACTCTTCATCCTTTCTTTTGCAATGGAATCATTGAGAACTAATGGATTCTGGACAGAAATTACTGGGATGTTTGGAAGTTTAATGCACAGAGGCCTGTTGAAAAGTGCAGTTAGTGGTGGAACTCCTGTAGTGGAGTGTAAGGTGGCTCTGTACTGTCTAAGGAATCTGTATAATTCTTGTTGTAAATCCATGTGTTCCATGGTGGCAATCCTGAGAGTTTTGTTGATGGATTGCATGAAGCGTTCCACTTCGCCATTGGCCTGAGGCCAGTAAGGAGTTATTTTTCTGTGGGTGAAGCCAAGATAAGTTGCAAAGGATTGAAAATCTGCACAATTCAATGGTGGCCCATTATCAGTTTTCACCATTTTAGGTATGCCATAGGCAGACAAGATCTTGTCTAACTTTGGTATAACAGCTCTTGCAGATGTGGTGGAAACAGATTCAATGACTGGGAACCTAGAAAAATCATCTATGACAACCAGTAAATAGGAATGATCTGGCAAAGTACAGAAATCAACACTAACAGCAGTCCATGGACTTTCTGGCAGGGGTGACATTTGTAATGGCGCTCGGCTATGGTCAACCGTAGTTGCTTGACAAGGGATACATGTTTCAATGAGAGCTTCCACTTTTTTTTATCTAGTCCTGGAAACCATACTTTCTCCCTAAGTAATGGCTTTGTTTTAACTACACCTTGATGAGACTTTTGAGCTAGATCAAGCACTCTGTTTTGAAGTTTCTGAGGTATTACCAGGGGATTGTCATGCAGTAATAAATTAGAGTCAGACACAGAGAGAGAATGTCTTGCATTAAAGAAGGCCTACAGGTATGCTGTTTGATCCTGTGATTGAAGATGAGCCTCAGCTAGAAAAGAGCTCCAGTTGTTAGACCGAACAGTGTCAATGACATCTGAAGTTGGGAATTAGACTCCACCTCTTGTTTAATTTCATTCATGGTCATTGCTTTTGGTACATAATGTGCAAGAACAAAATTTACATGCTCTTCATCAAAGACAGTTGCTGGCATGTCGTTCTTGGCAGAATGGGGGTGAATGGTGTCTTGAAAAATAGTCTGCAGGGTTCCCGGCTCCTGCCTCATATCTCAACTGAAAATTATAGTTCTGTAGGCGGAGTAGCCAGCGTTCAAATCGTGGGGGTGGCTTTGAAGAATGTTTATTATTGATTGGGATTAGTGGTTTGTGATCACTTACCACTGTGACTGGATGACCAAAAAGGTAAAGATGGAAATGAAGACATCTCCACACAACAGCAAGGGTTTCTCTATCTGTTTGGGAATAGTGCTGTTCTGTTTCTGTCAAAGCCTTGCTTGCATAGGAGACTGTATAAATGCTACCAGTTTTGGACACTTGAATAAAAATTGCACCTAGGCCTACAGGACTGGTTTCTACAATTAGTTCTGTACATTTTAGTGGGTCAAAATAGGCCATCACTGTGTCACTAGTCAGACTGGACTTTAGTGTGTCAAATGCTGTTTGATGTTCAACCGTCCATGACCAAGGAGTATCTTTTCTTGTGAGGAGTCATGGGGGTTCAGAAATTGTAGCCAGATCAGGTATGAAACGCCCACAATATGTGACTAGTCCAAGAAAACTCCGAACCTCTGATACATTCTGAGGTTGACTGGCAGAGGCTATGGCAGCTATTTTCTGAGGGTCTGCTGAGATGCCATTTGCAGAAAAAATATAGCCAAAAAAATGTAATGACTTTTGGTTGAACTCACATTTTGATGGGTTTACAGTTAGATTGCAGTTTAGCAGTCTCAGAAATACTTGTTCTAAGTGATTGTCATTTTCCTCTTGGGTTGTGCCAAGGATAAGGATGTCATCACTGACATTGAGGACTCCAGGTATTCCTAAGAGAACCTGTCTGATAACATTCTGAAATATTTCTGCAGCTGATGAAATGCCAAAGTTCAGCCTTTTGAACCTTCGCAGACCAACATGAGTGCTAAAAGTTGTAATAAATCTGGAGTCTGGGTGCAATTCAAGCTGATGATAGCCAGATTTTAGATCAATTTTTGAAAATATTTTTGTACCATTGAAATCTTTGAATAGCCCGATTGGCATGTCGCATATCCACACATAATCTGATTTTGCCAGGCTGTTTAGGTGCAACCACAATTGGTGAGACCCAGGGAGTTGGGCCTTCCAC
>WMED01018796.1:0-12603 GCA_019650415.1 Pipa parva | reverse complement strand
GGCAGGGACTGAAGTGAATGATGAATCTCTGTAAAGCACTGCGTAAAATAGTAGCGCTATTTAAGAATGAATAAATAATAATAATAATAAATAATATATATATATATACCGGTATTATTTGAATGATAAGATCTGTGAAAGGATTGTGTGATTTCCCATACAACGAGTTAAGATAACTCAACATAACACAGTAAAATTGCATAGTCCTATAGAGAAACTGCTAAAACACCAAGTTCTGTCAAAATCAGCTTTGCTCCCTCCCTAATACAATCAGCTCCACTACATGTATCTATATCTATCTATCTATCTATCTATCTGTATCTATCTATCTATCTATCTATCTATCTATCTATCTATCTATCTATCTATCTATCTGTATCTATCTATCTATCTATCTGTATCTATCTATCTATCTATCTATCTATCTATCTATCTATCTATCTATCTGTATCTATCTATCTATCTATCTATCTATCTATCTATCTATCTATCTATCTATTTATTTATCTATCTATCTATTTATATATATGTGTGTGTGTAAGGCGGAACAATATATATTCTTTAGAAGTTATTTGTACTACTATGATGAACATGACCTCTAAACCTGTGTCATCTGTAATTTAAGCCAAATGCCAACAGCCTCTAACTGTCATTCTTACTAGCCTATTTACACCCCATCACATAGTCCCTTGTGAGTCATATGCTTTGAGCTGAAAGTACAGGTAAATCAAACACTTAAAAAGGCAAATTATTATTTCCTAGTTTCAAGGTCTAAAATGTCAGTTTTACTCCACGTTCCCAGTGCAATCTGTGCCTGCTGCTCGCTTTTACTTGGAAAATTGATCAGTCTGACTTCAGGTGCTTTGAAAATCAATAAAATCAATATATATTTATTTTTACACTTTTAGCTTCTGGAAGGTTTGACTCCAAAGGAATCATTGCAATTTATTTGAACAAGATTTGTTGTTTAAAAAAATAAAAGTTTGGTAAAATAAGCCTTTAGCAATTTTTTTTTTATTAAGGAAGAACACAATTAAAGGAAAATATACCCTTTTTGTAAGACCTTCTTTTCCCTTTCATATTTCTCCACCAGTGTATTTGTATCTAAACCTTGATCAGAAGTCGTCATGTCTTTAACCTTGATTGAAGGCATTCCTCTAACTGTCTACAGAAACACAGGTCCCATAAATACAAATGGATTTTACTAATATTGTTCAAGGTACCAGTAGAGAAAACCTGCCAAAACTACAGTAAACAATGACATCAAGAGCGAAATTTAAATTAATTCGGAAAAGCCCAATTTAGCTTTTCCGAGTTTCTTCCACGAGATGTCGGAAGTTTCACGCTGTAAATATTGTGAGATTTTTTTCGATCGATATTTACCGACAGAGACTTTCGATCAAGTTTTTTCGTATCGATTTTTCGATGGAAAGGTAATAATACTAATGTAAGGTATGGCTACGTTTCCATCAAAAAATTCAATCGAGAAACTCCTAAGATCTCGCGGGAATAAACTCACAAAAGCAATATTGGGCTTTTCCGACTTTTTTAAATTTCGCCCATTTTAGTTTTTAAGATAAATTAACTGAAGCCACAGTTGGACTTCTGTTGGTTCCTTCTTCTTCTATTTCTACAATATTCAACTCTTATTAATATTTTGAATCTGTATTTTGAAAGGAAAGAAATGAAAATTTGCATTGTGGTTTGCTTTCTGATTAACAAATATTTCACTTATGTTTTATTTAAGGATGATTCCTCCTTCAAACAAAGCTTTTGTTGTGAACAACCTGGTTTCTGGAACTACTTACGACCTCTGCGTTTTGGCAATATGGGATGACACTGCAACAACATTAACAGCTACAAACATAGTGGGCTGTGCCCAGTTCTTCACCCAAGAGGACTATCAGCAATGCCAGTCCATGCACAGCCAGTTCTTGGGGGGAACCATGATTCTAGTAATTGGAGGAATCATAGTTGCAACATTACTCGTCTTCATTGTTATATTAATGGTAAGATATAAACTTTGCAGCCATTCCCAGGGGAAGATGGCCAATGTCAGCAATGTCTGTTCCCAGACTAATGGAGGAAATACAGTACAGAATGGGGCCCCGCCCATAACAAACCCAAAAGTGGTTGTGAGGAATGAACTTATGGAATTCCAGTGTGGTTCTGTGCATAGTAGTGTGTCATCCTCTTCTAGTTCTGTCAATAGCCCTGAGGGGGATGACTATAGCCTGCACAGTAATCAAAGCACATTGTCTAATAAATGGAGACCTGTCTCCAGGTCTAAACATAATATTGACAGACTGATGGGAGCATTTGCTTCCCTAGAACTGAGATGTCAGAGAAAGGAGGACACTGTGGACCCCAGGACTTCCACAACTGTCCGTCAGTCAGACAAAGAGCCTTTGCTGGGCCACCCTGATTCCAAAGTCCGTAGCCTCATGTTACCTTTGGAGGGAAAAGCAAAACGTAGTCATTCCTTTGATATGGGAGACTTTGCCAGTACACAGTGTTGTAGCTATCCAAGAAAAATTTCAAACATTTGGACTAAGAGAAGTCTCTCAGTTCATGGCATGTTATTACAATACGATGATAGTGAACTAGCAGGGAATGCAACTAAATGTACATACGACAGCACAGAATGGGTAATGGAAAGTACAGTGTAAATAGAACACTCTGATTTCCTTATATTATTATAAACTTGCTTTTGGTGAGTTAAAGTACAAAAAGTGAGATTAAATGAATTGCTAGTTCTCTGGAACCAGGGATGGGTAATTACTACAATTCACATCAGTAGTTATGGCAGAAACAGACAGTTGTGATAAGCACTGCCAGAGGTTGACTGTTCAACTTAAGCAGACACGAGGCACGTGTTAGTCTAAGTGCTCCTTATCACAAAGTTCCATGGAATAAAATGGCAGAAGAAACAAAAGTAAATTCTTGTCTTTATGTGCATCAGTTGAAGAAAACTGAAAGCATCAGTGGATTAAAGAAGTCAACAATCAACCCAATGAACATAATTTATTGGCATATGGGCAATGCTCCCCTCACTCTTATTTCTTTATTTTTTTCATTTTATTTATTTTGTTTACTGCTGTAAAATCTGAAATAGATGCTAAACTATAAAACTTCTTAAAATAAAAGGAATCCATCTAGACCTATTCTTTTAAGAAAATTAAGTCACCAATAAATTTATGTAGAACATGATTGTTTTATTTTGCTTCAGTATTAGATTTCCTGAAATTGTTATTCAAAATAATAATTATGTATTAGAGAACATATTAGACAATTTTTTTTTTTTTATGTTTAACAAAAATACCAAAACATCCCAGATGGGTATGAAATGACTGTAGACGCATGCTCAACAACACAAAAAAAATAAATAAATAAGACACGAAAAGGTATAAAATAATACAAAGCACACTTTTTTTCCAACCATATCTCATTTTGTAAATATTCTTTAGAAATTAATTTTTTTAAAGCTAGTTGAAATTTTAATTTTATCAAAATAAATCTATTGAAATGGCATCATTTTTTTTACTTAACTCTCCCAGAGCATGAAAATAAACAGTTATTTTTTTGAGGTTACTACCTGCAGAATTGAATAAATAGTACTCAGAATTTATTAAGATATGACAAGATAAAATTGTCATTCCAGATGTCAGCAACACAGTCAAGCGTATCGAGCGGGAGTAGCAGGATTTCCTTGACGGCTTGCACTTCCTAGTTAAAATTTACCGGGAGAGTATCTACGGTTTTTTCGAAGGACTTTTATGGATGTTTGGTTCGTCCATCACCATTCTCATTATTGACTTTACTGGGGGAAAAAAAGTACTTTCAGCAGTTATGGACTTATGTTAGCTCTGTGTACTCCAATTTGTCATTGGGATTCTCATGCATTTTGTACAGAAATTCTAACAAAGTGAATATGTTTTTTTTTCTTTTTTATCACAAATGAAGAAAGAATAAGAAATAAAAGGTATATTGTGACCTGGCTGTGTATCAATCCTGTATGATCATGTTTCCTACTTGGAGTTTTAGACTATTATGTCCATGTAAACAGAATATACATTTTGCTACAAAGTGTACAGTAAAAAAAAAAATCTGCAATGAAAACTGGTGTTTTTTTACTTATATTAAAATTTTATTTTTTTGGTACTTAAGAGGAAAATGCTATAGGACATGGGAATTAATTTTCTTGTCTTAAAATGTGCTCACTTTTCACTAATGTGTCTGCTATATAATAATAAAGATGCCTTGTCAACTGTCTCAAGAGCATATCTAATAATCTGTTAAAGTAAAATAAGTTAATCTGGGGAATTTATAAATGAGATTTGATGAAGTTGTCATTTTTTTTTTTGTCCAACATTCAAAGATGAAAAGAAAGAAACAAATCAGAAAACAAGGCGACATGTTTTCCATCCTCGCCGACTGTTCGTTTTCAGCTTCTTAGTTTGACAGTTACACAATAAAACAAAACATTAAAGGAAACTTTGTCTGTTGAATTCTGGTCCAAAGGTAGAAAATGTCATATATTAGCAGGGAATGAACAAAAACATAGGTAGGTGTAGGCGCATCTTTTAAAGACTTGGGTTTATTATCGGATTATCTGAAATGTACCTTGGATTTAGAAACCTTTTTTTTTTTTTATTTGAAGTTTTATTAGAATAAAAATAAGTAATATAATTTCATATTTTCTTGTAGCACAAGTGAATAGGTAACATTCCAAGGCTTATGTAATGTTTAGTATGGAAGTAAAAAATGCATAGTATAAAATATAACTTTTTTTTTCGACTAATTGAAAACTTATTTTAGAATTGTTTGGAAAAAGGTAAGTAAGGTTGGTGGATAAATGTCTTGGGGTGGATATTGTTAATGGCATCAAAGTTAGTTATTAATATATTGGGAAGACAATTTTTTAATATATTTTTGGGTTTTTATATTGATTCCAAGCTAACCATAAAATCTCTTCCTAGTAAGTTGTCTAATGAAGTCTAACTTTTATCACTTCCATGGATTTAATCTAATTCCCTATAGAAATGAGATAAGACATAGGGGGTAACTGTGGCTTTCTCCAATTTGCTGCTAGTAGTATTTGAAAGATTTATACAATAATTGACCACCTTAAGTTAATAAAAAGCCAAAGAATAACCTTCTTTATGGAGTTGTTCTATATTATTTTAATTTTTAATAAATATGATTTATTTGGATACAATAGAATATTACAATATTTTTATGTATAGCAAAAACATCCTCCAGTTAAATACCAAATATCAAAGTGATTCAATATTTTAAAAGACCAATACACACTGTCACCATAGATAAACAAGATTATAAATATGCCATCATTTAATTGCAATAATTTCTGAGTCAAAATTAACCATAATATTTATAGAATAATGAATTAATGGTCTAAAAGCAGAAAAAAGTATGTATTATCATGAATTTTAGGAATCAACTACTGATTTTTTTTAACTATTTTTGTATTAATATATAAGTAAATGCCAGTGGCTAAAACTGAATTAGTTATAAACTTTGTGAAATTTACTAAACTCAAAATGGCCAAATTCAGCTTTTCGATTTTATCCCCTGTAAATTTCACTGACTGATCGATCAATGTAAATATCGATTGCTATTTGTTGACCGATTTTTACCAATCAAAATTTTGTGATGGAAAAGTAGCCAAAGTACTAATGTAAAGTATGGCTACTTTTCCATTCAAAAATAAGATTGAAAAATTAGATCAAAAAGTTTCAATTGGTAAAAATCGGTCAGAAAATATTGATCGACATTTACTGATCAAACAGTGAGATTTACAGGGGATAAACTAGGGAAGGCGAAATCAGCCTTTTCAAGTTTAGTAAATTTCTCCCTCAGAGACTTCCTTGAAGGTTTAGTTTCCATGTAAATTGGGAGGGGTTGGGTGAACTCATAAACAGTAACTTTATCCAGATAAAAGATTTTAAAAATTCACTTTTTTTTTACAATAAGGTAAGTCATTAAACAAATAAAATTACACAGTATCAACCTGTTATTCCCAACATTCTCACAAATCCAGCATATTCTGTTTTATAAGAACAATTTTATTGGTTAAGGTAAATTGTGGATCTTGGAAAATGTATTTGTTAATAGTGTTCAAAATAAAGATCTTTTTAATCCAAACAGCTCTTTACTCTGTATAGTCAATCTTATGAGCTCACATAGACTGTTATGACTTTCCATGTGTTTTCAAAGAAGACCAAACTGATTTGGGCATAAAACAATTATCTGAGCTTTCCTCAAAAATTCAGATGAAAATGTTACTCTTCTCCACGATAATTTAGCCTGTAGGCAATTGTTGTATTGAGGTAAGGGGGTAATATATCATTTCATCTAATAAGATGAAGCAGTACTACACTTTCAGATAATATACTTATTTTTATAATGATAAACAAGCAAAGATACAGGTGCTGTGGATTATCGAGAAGAGGTGCAATACAACAGTTATACTATATAGACATTTAATATGTTAGTTCCTTTAGTGACTTCTATAAACGACTGGTTATTTACTCATTACTTTTTCCATATGTAAACAAGAATGAAGAGGTAATTTTATTGATATATTTAAAGATTAGCCTATATTCTCTTTTGACTCCAGATAGTTAGCCTTCATGTAAATATTAAATATTCCACATCATATTGCTCATATTCAGTCTGGTCTAATCAAGGACCTATTTAACAGTGAAATTTTGCTTCCATTAAAGTCAATCCCCTTCTGCCCTTTTTCTAAGATGGAAGAGTATCTGACCCTTTGCTATTACTATGTTTGATGTCTACTTATGGCCCGTTATAGCTGATATCATATACATCTCCTCTGACCACTCAGACATCAAGGCTCCTTCTTACAGATTGAGAAAACAATACCATTTATCTTATGCTGATTAAGTCCTACTTATAAAAATAATGACTTAGCATCAGATTTATTTTCTGGAACATTTATATAAACAAGGGATCACTATATAATTTATTGCATTATTATGATGCATGTATCATACATCCCAAGACATCTGTAAGTAAAAGAAAACCATTCCATTCCAGGGAGCTTCTCTGCCAATATCTTCTTTTAATACCTATGTTCCCACCTTAATAAACACTAACTGGTGCATCCATCAGGTCACTATTTCCCTGGCACTACTTGTCCCAATATAAATACTTTTGTTTTAGTAGGTGAATTTAATGAAGCATAAACAATTCAACATAATATCTAATATTATGCTGGTGGGCTGTCATTCTTGTGCACTGGAATCTTCCCCAGGCACGGTCCTATAATGTATTTATTTATCCTTAACTAAGACAAGAGATATCCAGCTCTACATTGTAGAAGACTATAGAGGACTATCACATTTATGACCCCTAAATAGGGTTTTACCTGCTACATTTAACTGTTGTGTTAGGAAATACCCAATTTCACTTTACAGTTTCAGTTACTGAAAGTTTTTGGGTTTTTTTAATTGACTTTAGTCAATAAACCATCATTATCCTTTGCAGAGCCCACCTGCTGGGCTGGTGATGCTTCCCATGGTTTCTGAATTCTTTTCCACAGTAGAAAGTCCAAAACATCAAAAGGGAACCTAAAAAAAACAAAGTTTGCTTAGAAACAGTTGTTGCAATCATTTCTATACAGTATATTAGAACAACAGGGTTAATGGTCAAAATAAACATCCCCATGATATCCCTAATGGGATTTTGTATATTTATATAGCACTATTATATTATGCAGTGCTTTGCAGAAGTTTGCCATTCATTTCAGTCCCTGCCCTGTGGAGCTTACAATCTAGTTTTCCTATTCAGTCACACACCCATAGACACATAGACAGACATAGATGTAAGTTTTTGGATTGTGGGAGGAAACCGGAGTGCCCAGAGGAAACTCACGCAGCTGTGGTCACGAAGGTCCAGGGTGACATTGAACCCAGAACCCAGCCCTGCAAGGCAGTAGTGCTATCCACTGAGCCAACGCACTGCCCGATAGTCTAATGTCCAATTGTTAATTATACAGTCACCCAGAGACTTATGGACAAACAAAGGGAATTGTTTCCCCATTCAAAGTATTGAGAACAAAGAAACACTGTAACCTCCAGGATCTTGTGCTTATATTTTATTTCAAATGTGCATATTCTGTTTCAGGGGGAAATTCCTCCCTTCATCAGGTGTACTACCCCGGTATCAGATCATGTTCCTGATTGTTTGAGGACCCGTCTTAGCCTGCAGCCCACTGTTTAATGCAATGAAATTAACTGTGCAATTTCATCTGTAACAGCAAGTGTGTACAACTTCCAATAAAAGAGTCATTTATTATAAATAAAATACTTAACATTTGCAGTTATTTTTAATACAATTTTCTTTTTTTTAAATCTTAGTAGATCTCAAATGAAATAAATTAAAAATGTTATCATGGATATATATATCCCATAAGACTTCTTGCAATAAATGCTATTTTGGTAAGTGACATTTATTTTTAATAATACCTGGGTAATCACACCTACAATTACAGGATTATAAACTAAATGAAAACATTTTGTTTAGACTGTCATAATCCTGCTTAATGAGCAATAATTAGAGCTCCTCAGCCTCTCATTCATGCTGTGTAAATCTAAATATTTAAAGATATTTAGAGAGTTTATCTTTCCTCCCTGGCAAAGGGTGTGTGATTTTTGGACTGTGTTGATTCATTTCTCTCCAGCAAAACCTGCTTCGATGCTGATATCTAATGAAAGAAATTTGGATTCAGCCAAGAGAAAAACCTTAAGACAAATGCCTTTAACACTCTACATCACAGCAAAGGGTGTTTTCACCAGTTTGATTCTCAAAACTTACGAAACATCAGTAAAACCAAGATTCACTCAAAGGTTTCTTCTCTAATTAATATTCAAATCCCAGAAAACACAGCTAAATTAATATATATATATATATATATAGTTCCTGAACATAAAAATGCCCAAAATGTATGGAAACTTGTAAAGGTTCAGTCGCCAGACACCCCCAAATAGAAAAAACAAAATAATTTCATCTAAAAATGTTAGTTCTGCAGCCCACATTGTAGTTTTTATTTATTCAAATCAACCCTCTATTTTGAAAAACACTATACAAAGACTTAATGTTGTCAATGCAGATTTCTGGACACAAGCCAATGCACAGAGTAATTGTTTCTACTAATTTCTTCAAAAAATATTAAACATACTATAAATATTCAAAACTTCTACAATTACTGGGGTCACCAAAACCCCCAAATAAAATAACAGCAATTTGATGGCTCCTAAATAGAGATGGCCGAATAAATTCGGCCGAAGTGGAATTCATTCCAAATTTCCCTAAAAATTCGATTAGAAAGGAACTCGAACTTTAGGGTGATTCGGTGGAATGAAGTTTTTGCTTGAGAGGTTCCTCAGGACCCCTGGAAGACTATTCATGCATGTTCACCTAGACCAGTTGTTGTGCTATCCTTTTGACCCTCGATGTCTACATTTGACTGCACATTACCACCACTACTACGAGTATTTCCATTGCTTATGCGATGTCTCTCCAGTAGATAAGTCACTCTCAGAGTCTGTAGGAGAATATTAGAATCAAAGTCTGAAATTTTACATAAAGATGCAAAAAAAAAGCAATCTAAAGCTTACTTCTAAACTTAGTCTGTTTCAAGCAAAGGAAATACTATGGAAAACCCAACAAAAACTCCAAATTAAAACTGCCAACAACACATCTGAACTCTTCCAGAACTCTAGGGGAAAAAAACCACTGCATGAAGCTGCTAAAATAAACACAATTGATTCTTTAAGCTATGCATAATCTGAAGTGATACTATGTGCAAACGGAGTAATAAAATCAGTGGTCAAGCAGAGATCAAAGATACCACATTCATTAATTACACTGGGCAAATAAATTAATACCCTCCATTGCTGCTAAGTATGAGGGTTACTTTCACACCTTTCACTAATGTAGGAATAAAATGCTGTTTTTGTTGTGTGTGTGTGTGTGTATGTGTGTGTGCAATCCTTCTGAAATTTCATGCATCCTATTGTACAAGGTCTTGTCACACACTATGGGACCTTGCACCATTAAGCATTTCCTAACAATACTAAGGTGTGCATTATTTACAAAAAATGTTTTAGTGCTCTAGAGAAATCTTTATCCACAACAGTTTTAAGGGGTGTGGATGATTCATGAGTTGAATTCACTAGTTTTAAGGGTTGTAGATGATTCATGAGTTGAATTCACTAATTTTAAGGGTGTAAATGATTCATGAATTGAATTCACTAGTTTTAAGGGGTGTGGATGATTCATGAGTTGAATTCACTAGTTTTAAGGGGTGTGGATGATTTATCAGTTGAATTCACTAGTTTTAAGGGTTATAGATGATTCATGAGTTGAATTCACTAATTTTAAGTGTGTAAATGATTCATGAATTGGATTCACTAGTTTTAAGGGGTGTGGATGAATAATGAGTTGAATTCACTAGTTTTAAGGGGTGTAGATGATTCATGAATTAAATTCACTAATTTTAAGGGTGTAAATGATTCATGAGTTGAATTCAGTAGTTTTAAGGGGTGTGGATGATTTTTGGAGCTTAAAACTCCAATAGTTTTGTTATTACCTTTGTAAAGAAAGTTTCCCAAGCACACAACACAAGACTGTGTATTTTTTAATCTAACTAACTATGTCATTATGTAATTAAGTGTTGCACAGCTATAATTCATAGGAACTGTCTACATTTACATTTACCCATATTTGCCATGAATAGGCACCTTGCCTACTTTGCCATGGTTTACTGATGTGAATATATGGATTATAGTTCCAGCAGGGTTCCTTTCATTTTTCTTGATAAAGTTTACTGAAAAGGTTTAAACATGTCAGTAAGAGCTAGAAATTATCTGCCATTGAAATGAATGTAAAAACAATTGTTACAATTTATGCTACTATTCACTGGTGACAATATCAATTAGAATTCACTTTTATTTAGTGCCCTCAACCCTTCTTCATTCCTCAACCCATAAGTCACTTTACCTTCATTTCTAACTGCTGAAATACAAATTGTTAAATAAAGAGAAACTTTTTCCACCTCCTGATCACAGATAATGTAATTTTATTACATAGAAAATAACTATTAATGATCAAGCAGGCAAAGCATGACTTATCAACCTATTGGTTACTGGGATAAGATCCCCCATGCTTTTGAGTTCATGCCTGGTCCTTGTAACACCAATTTATTTTTGGCTTTAGTTCATTTTTGGCATTTCATGTTATCTGACCCAAATATGTGATCTCAGAGATCACTATCCATCTTGCAAGACCTAATAAAAGTGGTGGAGATGCAAACCACTGCTGGACAAATGTGCAGTTGTTTAATTTATTTGAAGGCTTTTCCTCCTTGGAATTGGTATATTGTGTAAGGGAGTAGTAGATAGAATTATTACCCCTAGTGCTCAAAACAGCAAATTTATATTAGTAAATTTCACAGTTACCTACTGTGGATATGTTTTCCATATTGTTTCTCTATAAATTAACCTATAGCCCCCTCTAGTGGCGAAAACATATACTCAAATATGGAAATGCTATTTTAGTAAGGACCTAAAGGAGAGTTTCCCAAATTATAAATAGTATATATATATATATATATATATATATATATATATATATTTATATGACCTAAATTGGGCGGAGTGGAGGTTGCTCTGATGGGAGGCAGAGAGAGATCAGGTTCCCCAGCCAGGATCTAAGGTCACCACTAAATTGGATTCTAATACAAAGGGAAGGACACCTGGAACCCTAAAGGGAGGTGGACAGTACGGGAATAATATTGGTGACAAAGATGAGACCGCACAGAGAAATCCCAGTAAAGAGTTTGTTCCTTTTTATTGCACCTTTTTGATATGTGGAAGAAGATTTTGAGTCATTTGTTCCAGACAGAAGGAGCGAGGCCTGGAAGTGGCCTATCTAAAGGAGTTATCGCTGGAGAGCTTATTGGCTGCAGAAAGGTAATTTTGGACTGGGTACAGAGATCCTAAAGATTTTCTGTATCTGGGATAGGCCAAGGGGGGGTTTAGAGATAAGCCACAACTGATAACAAAAGTTTATTACCCCCCTCCACCCCCGGTATTCCCACCATTACAGTTGTAGACAATGACATTCTAAGACAATTTGGAGTGGGTCTATTTTTGTTTTATTTTTTTAATGATTAGACTTTGATTTGGCTTCACTAAATTTATTTTACTTATTATTCATTTTAATTACAACAAGAGTAATAATTCATAAACTGCAAAAAAACAAAACATGCCAACCAATAGAAAATGATCTTAGAATTAAGAAATCTACTATACAAATGTCAGAACTCCAGACAGTGAAAGGTTAACTGGCAAACCCACAATATTGAGTGCCTGCAACTATACTCAGTGGAATATCAATTTATTGCTCCTCAGTCCACCTGCTAAAATCAGTCTCATCTGGGTTAGTGATTGTGGTACCGTACAAGCCTCTGGGCCAGCCTATCAGAGATCAGCTCCTCCCTGCCTCTAGAGGAACTCTCATTCAATCCAAAGGCAGCATTCAGGGCCCTGGAACTGT
>WMED01018795.1:0-12603 GCA_019650415.1 Pipa parva | reverse complement strand
GCATTACTGCACCACCTTAGCCACCTATGCAAGCAAGCATTACTGCACCACCTTAGCCACTGATACAAGCAGAAACAGTTGGAATTGAAGGTGTATGCTTTTTGCCTACCGGTAATTGTGCTGTTTTAAATCACACAAGCTTTCAGTACTATTTAGGTAATTCATCTGGCATGGTATAAAACAAAAATAAACCTCATACAAGCACTTATGCACTGGCAGACATCAGTGTGGCACAGCCAATCAAGTGAGCAGTGTGCCAGTGATGCCACACACAACTGCCATTTTCTGACCTTGAAACTTTGCAGGTATATAGGAAAGATTTTCTGTGCATACTCTTTCAGCCTTTTCTAAAAATGAATGAGTTGATAATTTTCTAAAGGGCCTGCACACATGTGGGTTTGGATCTTCTAGTGGGTCTCTTTCAATTCTGGGTTTCTTTTTTGCCTGTATTTAAGTTCTTTTGTGAATCTTCCATAAGTTCCACAAGGTTTTTCTCTAAGTCTGCACTTTCATCGTATTTGATTAAACATTTTGAATTTTCTTTTGGATTTGTGGTGACAGTGGTCTTTTCTGAGGTCAGTGGTCAGTCGGTGGGTTCATGGTTAACAGAATGTGAACAGAAGCTTTTAGGATATATTAATCTCTCTTCCGAGTGTTTCTTTTTGTGGAATATTTGAAGTACATATGCTTAAAAATATTTCATTGTGTTGTAAATTCATCACGTGTTGAAATCCCAAATTTTTGTTCAATCCCTATACTAGTAGTTTAAACAGCAATGGCTCATTGACCATAATAAGACATATTTGTTTATGGCACTTCATTTCTGCAGGAGAGCCGACGGGTGATTGTATTAAAGGCAAATTAATGACAAAAAAAGGAACTTAACCTATATATATATATATATATATATATATATATTTTTTTTTTTTTTTTAAATTAATTAATTTATTAATTTTTAAGATAGACCTTCACTATATTATATCTGTGCTTCCAAAAATTCAGATTTCTTGGAGGGAAAGAAAAATCTAACTTTTGATTTGTTGGGCTTGCTGAGGTAATTAGCTGTAGCTTGCATGTGTGCCAAGTCACAGGCATGAGATTCCAACTGATCTGCTGCAGAGAAAAGTGAATTCTGCTTTTAAAAAACAAGTCAAAAAAACTTTTTATTTCGGCAGGGTAATTTCTTTAGTCAGACCTCATTGTGCCTTTGTGTACAGCTAAGTTTGCAGGGGTTTACATTACACATGCACCTTTTCAGTTTTTTTTTTTTGCCATGTTGAACTCAATCTATACCTGCATATTTAATCCTTAAAATGTATAATTTAGTTTTAGTTGTTAAATATGTCCAGACACTTTTTCCTTTACAAATCCTGCAGGTTTGTGTGAAAAAGGTGAAACGAATATTAACAAAAGCAAATGGTTTCTGGAGGCCCTGTGTCGTCTGACAGGGTAATTTGTGTTATTGTAGATCATGACTGAAAGCTGCAGAATGTACTCATTTATCTAGTTTAACATCTGTCTGCAGGGAAACTGGTAAATAGTTCAGTTACTTAATGATTTAGGAGTGAGTTATATTGAGTTACAAGAAAACTTAAGAGGAAGGAATAATTCTTCAGATGATATTTCTTTTTTTTCTTTTTTTTTTTTTTTTTGTGCATGGGGTAAACCACGGTAGCTTTTCTATTATCTTACTATTTTCTTCTAACTTTGTCACCTGTTACATCTTCTGCACTCCCTTGTAACCCTATGCATGGTTGTAGATCTATCCCTGTTTTCTCTGTTGGCTCCTCTGCTGGATTCACTAATTGCCCCTCTTAATACCCAGTCTGTTCAATGCATGTAACTTAAAAAAAACGTGGGAGATTGTAGCTTCCAGCAATAATAGTACTCGATTTGTCCCCTCCCCTGTTCCTCCAGGAAAGGAAGTTCCTCAAAGGCTTCTTTGCAAAAGTAAGTTCCATGCCACATATGTGCTAACAATTATAAGGAGTTACACACTGGTATAGCACTATTTCTCTTTAGCAATTCCTTTAATTATTTTAAATAAGAAATATGTTAACTGTGACAATGAAAATTAAATCTAAAGGTAAGTGCTAAAAATATAGTTTGTGTTAACATTATCAGCAGTTAAATTGTTATTTGTGTTGATAAAACACAATCATTTAATTATTAAAGCATATGTTTTCAGTTTTTTTCTTTTCATCCCCCCAAAATCTGTGGATAGTGGAGTTTTTTACAGCCTGTTCAATAACTTGGTGACATACTCATAAACTTGTGGATGTCATTTAGAAATAAATTGTATTAAATTTACTTGGATAAACTTGTATATCCATATCTTGTATCAGTCTCATTGGCTGATTGGTTGAGCTTTTCAGATTCTCTGATTATGGATAATGCCCCACTTTCAAAGGAGAATTACATGCTTGTTAGTCTAGGGGTGATTCTTTGGAGGGGGGGGTAAGTATATTTGCCAGTGGCTGTCTTTTCTGCAGCACTAGCATCTTCTTCTTTCCATCAGTTACAATGTCATAATACCCTTCTGTTTCACGCCTCCTCTTCAACATCACTGATGTGAGCAGGTACTGAAGTAGTATTGCTTCTGCACTTGCTCACATCAACAACGAAGATGAGGAGGCAGAAGTGAAGGGAATCACTCTGCTGGAACTAAAGAAAAGAAGATTGGCTGTAACGTGAAGAAGGAATCAGCACTGGAGAAAAGAGAGGCATCAGTATTTTATTTTTTAAACCATAACTGACATGCTGAAAGTAAAGGGTCGACAAGCCTAAACCGCTATATTATAAAGCAGCAAATTAGTACCTTTGTCCGGTGTTGCTATTTTGTAGAACTGCTGATGCTGGCTAGGGAATGTCACATGGTACATTTAACTGTGTTTATCAGTAAGACATATATTCAGTGCTGGTTTTCACACTTGCTCTGTAGAAACCAGTGCCTAGGACACCATGAAGAAACAGTTATAAACAAGTAGGTAGCTTGAAAGGGACTGTGTTCTGTAATATAGGCTAAATAATCCTATTTTATCAGTGACCCTGTTAATTCCTAATATTACTCACTATACCTCAGGGAAGATGTTTAAAACATTTTAGTGGCACAGGGAAACATAAATTTAATTGTAAGAAAATGTTTACCTTTTTTCTATATCTAGTCCAGGGATAAAAAACCTATGGCACGCGTGCCTTCACCAACGCTGCTTTATCTGAACCACCCCCCACCCCAAGCGGGCGAGTGGTCCTTCAGTGCCGGTTGTGGACCTGACCTGACAGTTTTCAGTTGGGATCGGCAGCCTACTCTGAAAGAGCACTCGCTTGCTATAGGATAGATGCGGCAGAGCTCCTCCCCTGATGCAGGCACGATGGCGTCACTCATCAGCGCCTGCAGTTTGGTGCCGAAAAGGTTTGCCATTACTGAACTAGTCTGTTTTGCTTATTTAAACAATTTTAAGCTAGTTATTAATTTAAAATAGCAAATATAGTAGTATGTGTGACAGGCGAAAGGGTAAAGAGAGAATGAGGGGCTTTCTCCATTAGGGATCAGAACAGAAATATCATTTTCATACTCTAAAGGGGACAATGCATAAAGATCATTTTGACCTTTTTGATTCACATCACTGGTTATTGAAACTTTCCAATGCTATTTTTCAATTAGCTGGCCTTTTTTATTTTATTTTTTATTTTTTTTGCTGATTTATAAACTGATTTGAAAAAAAATAGCTCATATTGAAAAAAAATGAATAAGTAACAATCCATCGAAATTGAACATTTTTACTGTTTTAAATGTGAGTCCCCTTCCATTGCATGATAATATTGACTATCATAAACTCACCCTGTGACAAAATGATTGGACCCCCTCCACAGGGAATAGTGGATTTTTGCCAGACTGAAGTAGGAGAACAATTTTAGGTGGAAAAAAATTACAGAACAGCTTTAAAAATCGTGGAAAATTGCAGTAACGATATATTGTCAATATTTTACCAGCTTTAACGTGTAAAAAAAAAGTCACTTTCTATAGATTCCCCTCTGAGCACTTCTAGGCCTGATCTTCCCAGATCAGCAGAATTCAGAATCTTTCAGATCCACTCGCTTGTCCCATAGAGCCTAATGATTTTTTATTTGTTCTGGGTGTGTTGCATCCTCTAAAAACCCCAAAAAATAAATAAATGATTATTTTAATAATTTTATTTATCACACACAACCAAAGGTTTTTGTTATTTGTCAGAAAGCCATTCTTACAATTGCTATCTTTGGTCAGTCAAGCTTAATAATTTGCTGCACTATATAGTCCTGCTGCAGACAGGCAGATCTTAGAAAAATGTATAAGAGCTGTTAAAAGTCACATGGGTCCATCATTTGACCACTTCAACTGTGTGGAAGAATTCTGAAGTCCCAAGACAGGCCTTTATATAAGCCTTAGTCACTTTTTTTCATGAATTATTTATGCCAAAACAAATATTAATATATCGTCTTTGTCATTTTTGCTGCCATTACATACACCATTTCATCCTGCTATATATAACCGTAACCTAGGCTGGAATTTTTATAACATTTTAAATTTGTAACAATGTTATAGCCTGCTCTGTGCAGTTAAAGAAAGTTTACTGAATATAGTAAAAAATGAGATGACCAGGACGTATTTCCTAGTTAAAGGAAAATACCTTAATCTTGTCACCCATAAGTCACAGTTGTGTGTTGCTGTGTTAAATTAAAGGACCAGTTACACAAGGAAAAGAAAGCTGCTGTTTGGATTGACATGATTTATTTGCAGTACTGGTAAAAATGTAATTTGTGAAGTTGAATTCTTGCTGCTGGTTACCTTTTTTCAGCCAGGCTGCAAGCACGACAAGTGCCAGTTAAAATGTTAAAAAACCATGACTGTAATCCCCAGGATCCTTAATCAGCTACTGATTAAAGTGGTATTCAGCAGCAGTAGGGCTGATATAATAGTGCTTTATGGTAACGCTGCTATGTAACTTTTATTTGCTTTTTATCCTTTTGCTGATAGTTGATCATATTTTTGAATGCTGAGCTGTGCTAAAAGTAACACCATTGGTTTGCAGCTAGTAAGGTTTATAGGCACTATGTGTTGCACAGTGAACTTCAAACCACTTGCATGGCTAGTAAATGACTCCCATCAGTGTCCAAATATTGTTTGTATGCCGTTATCCCAAATGTACTGGTGAAGTAACTCCTTATACATGTGTGCAAGGTATTTTAACTCTATGAATGATCAAGGATTTGGTATACGCGTAGATTTCTTTCTATTACTGAACTGTTTTGAAGTGTTCTATATTCTTGGCATTTCCCCTCTGCAAATCTTCCTTTTTACTTTCCCTCATGCTTTGTTTCTATAAGTCTTCCTTCTGCTTGGTGTTTGGAATGGGCATGGATCCTGGCTTGAGGGAACTGACCTTTTTTTGGCTTTTAGACTAAACTTCTTGGATTTTTGGATGTGTTTTGAATTTGTCATTGCAACTGCAATATGACAACTGGCTTGCACCTGTCTAACTTACATGTTATTCTTTTGTTTGAAGAGTGGCAAGAAAGCAATCAAGGCTGTCCTGTGGGTTTCAGCAGATGGACTTCGAGTAGTGAATGAAAAAACAAAGGTTAGGAAAATATATGAATGCATTATTGAGAAAAAATAGGTTTCCTTGTATTATTCATAGAGCTGGATATTTTCAGTAAGTCCATGCTTTAACTTTGGATCGGTTTCACACTAGTGTGTGAACAAATGCCTAAACAGAGTTCCTAAATAATGTTTTAATATGTTTGTAAAACTGTGAATGCTTTGTGTTTTACGACACTTTTATATCCTACTCAGCTCTGTGTAGTAAGCAGCTGAGCAGAACAAGATAAATTGGGTTGTCCACCCAGTACAGAACCATATCACAACTCTGTGAAGCACTTCAAAGCAAGATTATGTTATAAATAGCACTTTACCTGCCTGATTCATCTTGGGTAACTACGGCCTTCTATAGGGTAACTTTACACTAAGGCCACTGCCACACTGGTTGTTTCCTATAGAATAAACCACACAAGCTAATTTGTTTTGTCCCTTTGGTAATAAAGTAATAATGAGCCTACTTACAATCAGTTCAGCTACAAAGCAGGCAGTGTGGCCCTTGCATGAAAGTCATTTAATCTGTGAATACACCTAATCTGGCATTTAAGCTGTGGAGTATCTTGACGTCTTTTTCTGATGGGATTTGGCCAAGTTGTAAGGCTTTGACTAAACTGAATCCAAACCCTGGTTATCTTGTGCATTTTTCTTAGCGAAACCTTAATTAATGTCCATCAAAGTTCACTTTTTTTGCTTTTGCAAGGGCAGTTAATTATATATGCACATTAGCATTTGACTTTATTTTGTAGGTTGGAGTCAGTGTCCGACTGAGGAATTTTTTTTAGACTTAAAGGAAAACTAAAACCTAAAATGCATTTAATCTTGTAACAATGTACCTTATGTATAGAGTTTACTATGCCAGGTTATGATTGTGATGGACATATTTATGTACCTTATATTTACTCAATGGACATATTTATGGACCTTATGTTTGTTCAATATTTATATGGACTTATATATATTTGCTTTATAGCTTACCATGGACTTTAGGCTCATAATGCACGTATACCTTTAAGGCCTACCCATAGCTCTATAATATTACCAAAGCAATATAACCTTGGCGTTTAAGCAATGTTTTCTTCTGAGTAGAGATAAATAGCAAACAGTTAACCATGCCATTTCTAAGGAGTTTACCTCACGTAGAGACAGTGGTCTGCGCTTGTCTCAAGGTGCCTGAGAAACCCTGGACCAAAGTGTTCCCAAAACATTCACTGTCCCTTCCCACCACATGTATGTTTAATCTGCTTAGCCAATCAGCATCTAGTTTCCTTTCTGTATGATCAGATGCTTTTGAGTTAACAAACTGTGTTATAAATCATGGTAATGACCCATTAAACTTCAGAAAGGCTTTCATAGAGATAACGTGTGTTATTCTTTAAGGTCTATCTCTCTGCGAGCACTCGTAAATAACCAAAACTACCAATTTAGAGCCTAATATGGAAAGATGTAAGTGTCGTAAATTTCCCTGACAGGATTATCCAGCCCTATGGCACTAATGATGTGTGCCCCCAAAGTTGTAACTGGAGGCTGACATCTTTATAATCTTGGTCAGCCTTCATCCTTAGTCGCTGGCTCAACACATGCTCAGTGTGCACTTCTTAGGGACTGAGGAAAAATAGTATATTATAAATACAAGTTAAGACTATCAAAAATATATAACTTTGACTCCGCAAAAGCAAGAAAGGTGCTGGTCAGCACTCAAATTTCAAGGGAAAAACAGGTCATATCAGATAATGCACAATTTGAAAAGCACCGGCACTCCATGTTTTCACAATAAAGTCTTCCACTGTTTGTTGTTTGTTTTTTTGTTTTTTTAGATTAAGAAGTGCTGGTCCTCTTTCATTTTCTATATATGTACCGTATTTTCCGGACTATAAGGCGCACCGGACTATAAGGCGTACTTTCTATGAGCACCTTTTAAGCAATCTTGGTTCATATATAAGGCACACCGGACTATAAGGCGCAGCACATTACCAGTAAATAAACCATAGCTCAGACCGCAAGTCAAAATTTATTCAACTTACATCGGGTTCATATATAAGGCACACCGGACTATAAGGCGCACTTTCTATTTCTGAGAAATTCTCAGCATTTTAAGTGCGCCTTATAGTCCGGAAAATACGGTATGTGTCAGTTTGGTGCCACCTGTTGCCTATTTACAGTTTAGCTGTTTTTGATTTTATTCTTTGAGGTTGGCATTGACTTTTCATTAATTACTGCATTTATTTTTCTCTCAGGATCTTTTAGTAGACCAAACAATTGAGAAAGTATCTTTCTGTGCACCAGACAGAAATTTTGACAGAGCCTTTTCTTACATCTGCCGTGATGGGACTACAAGGCGATGGATCTGCCACTGCTTCATGGCTGTTAAGGATACAGTGAGTAGTCTTTAGCTGTCAGCTTCATCCCTTTAACGGTCAAAAAAGCTTTCTTCATCAGTAACATTTCCACTTTTTTAAGCAAGTCCCTTGTCAACAAGGATACAGATTCTGCAAAGGATTCAAAATTTGAAGAATGAGAAAATCCATATTTAGCATGGGGCATCCCAGATTTTACAGCAGAAATCAAAAACTATTTTTATCAATATGTAATCGGGTCCTACAGCCATAATAGTCAGTCTTACTATATTTTTCAGGGTGAGAGGCTCAGTCATGCAGTGGGTTGTGCGTTTGCTGCTTGTCTAGAGAGGAAACAGAAGCGAGAAAAAGAATGCGGTGTAACTGCTACATTTGATGCCAGCAGAACCACCTTCACTCGCGAAGGCTCTTTCAGGGTCACCACTGCTACTGAGCAAGCAGAGAGGGAAGAAATTATGAAACAGATGCAGGATTCCAGGAAAGGTAATCTCTACATGTTATGATGCTTGGGTGTGGGCCAAGTGAACTTGAAATCACTAGGTTTCTTTAGTATGGTGTGGAAACATGCGCATGCTCCATCATTTGGCAGTGTTGTTTTTAACATATCGTTTATATGTATATTACAAACTTTTTTCAATTTGATCTTTTTCTTGGAGGGATAATTTTGTAATTTTATTTATTTAATTTTTGCAACAATCTTCAAAAATATAGATTTTTTTTAGCATTAAAGGGTATGAAAAGATGAAATAAAACGTTATTTATATTTGAAATTTATACATATAGAAAGCCATTTTAAATATTAAAATGTAAAAATTATTTTGGGATCAGTAGTACTTGCCTTTATTTTAAAGAGCCCTGCTCCCCCAGCTGTTCTGTGTACATACACTTCCTGTGCAGTGCTGATGAGACCTGCCCTGAAGTGGCATCACTCACTATTCAGAGAGCCAGAATCCCCCTGTCCGTATCTAAAAAGCCTGTTTATAACCCTGAGCATGTGCAGACAAGAGCTGTCCGACCACCTGTATAGTCGGCTGTGGAGAGAGAAGTCAGGGAAAGGAGGGGGTGTGGCTACAAGCTTACACTTCCCATACACGGAATTCCTTCACAGAGACAATGCAGTTGTAGGGGGATATTGAGCCCTGCTGAGTTAAGAGGGAAGTTAGGAGTTGCTTAATTGATTTATTGCTTGACAATAGGTAAATGGGGCTTTCTTTATGGACATGGTTTATATACCCTTTAATACTGTCGGAACACCATTTTGCAGTGGTAAAATTGCCAACTCTTTCCTCCTCCTTGAGTGATAAACAACTTTGTGTTAGAACTGGTCACATTATTCTTGCATGTGTTCCACAGAAGTGCCAGCTGCATTATTAGGTATTCTAGAGTTCTGATTCTTTGTAGTTATGCATGATTGTCTCCCTTCTGTGATGCAGCAGAAGTTGAGGATCTGGTGTACAGTTGAGTATCCATGCACCAAAAGCATATTTTTGCATAATGTAAAATGCAAATTCTTTATCTGTTGAGGAGGAAGGTTGATATAGTCTTAGAAAATTTGATTTTGTAGGATTTTCTGAAGCACAAGGAAAGCTGAAAGTAAACCTAGCAGACTTTCTTACTATGAGGCTTATCAAGTTTTTTTCTGTGCTTTGCACATACAGAGTCTGAGGTAAAAGCAACAGTAGTTGCAGCTGCACCTTCCACAACAGTGTCATCTGCTCAAACTCCTGTTCTACCATCCTCTCCAACATCTGAGGTTTACATAATCCAGGAGAGTAAGGATCCCAACAATCCTCACATAATCCCACGAAGGCATGCCCCTGTGGAGCAGCTCGCAAGACAAGGCTCCTTCCGAGGCTTTCCTGCTCTCAGCCAAAAAATGTCTCCTTTCAAACGTCAGCTTTCTTTGCGAATCAACGAATTACCATCAACGGTTCAAAGGAAGTCAGACTTTCAAATTGCTAACCCAGGTAAGCCAATCTAATTTAGTAAAAAAAAACAACAACAAAAAAAACTTACATTTTTCCACCTCCAGAGTCGGGGATTGGCAAATTTGTATTCAAGAAAATAAAGATGATGATTGGTTTATTCCTAATGTGTTTCATGTGCAGCAGGTAACCAAAGATGAGTTCCTAGATCCAAGGCATGTTTTCTTAACCCTAGATGGGAGAATGAAAGGTTCTGCAGCTGTTGAAATAATTGGGGATCTCTTAACCCCAGACTCCTACTGATCATATTTTGTGTACAAATCAAGAAAAATCAAGCAATCAACTTCAAAGATGACATTTTTCTGCAAGTACAGTATAGCAATAACTACCAGGCCAATTAAAGTAGCAGCTTTCTTTTTCTGGTGTTACCAATCCTTTAAAGCTGCTTATTATCACATACTATATTATTCTCTGCATACATTGACATTGACACTTTATGAAGAGCTTGGATTTTGTTTACCTATTGTTTGCTCTACTATACAGTCAATGTTTGTGTTGTTTTAGTTGCAGAGTTGGAAGGTGAAAATGACAGCATCAGTGCCCTGTGCTCACAGATCACCAACACTTTCAGCATGCCTTCTGAAGACCCATTTACTTCTGCACCTATGACCAAAGCCACCACACCGCAGTCACCACCTTTTGAAGGTAAGCAACTGTTTATATGTTGGTAAACTCTTTGTTGCACTTGGTGTGTGTTAATAATGTGGGCAGGGTATCTAATACATTGACAGATTTTAATGCACACAGATGTCTTAATCTGACTTTTTTGTGGGGAAAGATTTTGACTGGAATTTCCCTAATATAAATAAATATTTCTGAAAGGAAACCTTTCAGAATCCATGGGGTACTTTGTTAATTGACTGCAGTGGATTTATTCATATGGTGCAATACATTGGCATTGTATAGACAATATTTTACAACTAGTTTGTGGCTTTTTAGTAACATTAGTGGAAATCATTGGTCTATTTCAGGGGTCGGCAAACTTCTTTGAGGAGGGAGCCATTTCGCTCCCTCCTCCAGCGGCGACAACTATTTTATGAGCTGCTGGAATAGGGAGGAGCGCACTCTCCCGACCACATGACCTGCTGATGGCCAATCAGAAGAGCCATCGGCAGTCATAGGCAGGACTTCAGAGGTGCACTCCAAGCCACAGCAAGGCGGCTAAAGATCCGCAAGTGGCCCGCGAGCCGCACTTTGCCAACCTCGGTCTATTCCAACAAAATGTTGGCCAATCATTTCAACAGACATCTGATCTATTGGATTGAGTTGCGGTCTTTTCTGCCCACCGACATACAAAATTATGTGTCATTATGGTTAAATCTTTGTATAATCTGTTATATAATCTTTGTATAACATGTTTGTCAAAATTTAGTAGGATTGGTGCTATTAAAGGTCCCATCAGTGTTTGTTATAAAAGGAACTCCCCAATTGCCTATAAAATCATTTGTCTGTTGTAGGGGTGTGCGAGATATATCTTCTAAGGATAATATCGTAATCGGTGCATTATCGATATGCAAGCTGTCATTATCGAACGGCTCCATGCCTTTAGAATAGGCTGCTGCAGAGACTTCTGGGAGGCGGGCTATCAGAGTGGCCGCACTTTTAATGAGCTCTTTAACAAAGCTGAAACCCAACTATACACATACATAAATAGAGGCCCACGTGTCAGGCCTAACAGCCACCGACACACACAGCACCAAGCAAAAATGCCAGAACCAGACAAACCAAGGATTATCCCAAACACAGCCAATTTAACCCAATTTTTTTCACTAAATTGAAATATAAGACTTAACACATTTTTAAATAATGCAAGATATCATTTATTATCGTTATCCACGAAATTACAAAAAATATCGAGATATCATTTTTCAGCAATATCGCACACCCCTAGTCTGTTGTGGCCGCAGATGGTAGTATTTTTTTTTTTCAAATAGAGTAGCAATATGTAGAATTATCTACTTACGCAAACAGTATCCTAGGACAAGCTAATCATTTATACCTACATATTTATGATGAAATTTCTACTTTGCCAGAAAAGAAGTGAAAATATACCATGTGTTTGTAGATAGTCTGCGATGTTAAATCTTTCTGTGCTTCCTTTGTGTTTGCTCTGGTATAAAATGACAGCTCCTCCAGTTTATGTTGTTTCTGTTTTAGTCAATGGTACTGCCCCTGCATTCAATCTTCCACCTCCTCCTGCACCCACGCAAGTCTCGGTTACTGGGCCAGCAGTTCCTGTACGTGAAACCAATCCTTGGGCCAATGCACCTGCTGCTTCTAACTTACCAACTATGGGCACTGGAACACCAGCTATATCATCAGCAGTTGGTAAGACTTGAATGTGTTCCTTCATGTTCATCGCTCCATATGCCAGGGAATTTGTACTTAAAGTAATTTAAGTATTATTCTGCATATATGTTTGAACTGTATATTTTGTTTGATAATGTGTACAGTCATGGCCAAAAGTTTAGAGAATGACACAAATGTTAATTTTTACAAAGTCTACTGCTTCAGTTTTTATAATGGCAATTTGCATATACTCCAGAATGTTATAAAGAGTGAAGAGTATTGCAAAGTCAATATTTGCCTAGAAAATGAACTTCATCCCCCAAAACACATTTCAACT
>WMED01018794.1:654-12603 GCA_019650415.1 Pipa parva | reverse complement strand
TGTGAGTGCATCTGCACGCACTGTGAGGCAGAGACTCTTGGAGCAAGGCCTGGTCTGAAGAAAGCCAGCAAAGAAGCCACTTCTCTCCAGTAAAAACATCAGGGACAGACTGATATTCTGCAAAAGGTACAGGGAGTGGACTGCTGAGGACTGGGGTAAAGTCATTTTCTCTGATGAATCCCCTTTCCGATTGTTTGGGACATCTGGAAAACAGCTTGTTCGGAGAAGACGAGGTGAGCGCTACAACCAGTCTTGTCTCATGCCAAATAATATGATTGCAATTGTATTTCTGTATGTGATAAAAACATCTGACAAACACACATAAAAACCAGAGGGCAGCAGATCATGTAAAAATATATTTGTGTCATTCTCAAAACTTTTGGCCATGACTGTATAGCTAAAATGAACTACTACTAGATATGTATTTATAACAATATAAGTCTAAACTTACCACTACAATTATTTAACACAAAATCTTTCCTTTGCCTATTGTTGAACAAACTGCACTAAATGCACCCATACTCTATGTGCAGGTTACATACTATTCACTTCTCTCTCTTCACATAATACAGCAGGAACCATCTTTATAGAAGCCTTCAGTCTACACAATGATATATGTGCATATGGCAACTTAAACTGCCAAGCAGTACTTTACATATGATGACAATTTGGATTTTAGGTTCCATTGGGAGACACATGCAAGTCTTACTTTGTTTTATTATCTTTGATATACCTGATATATTATTCCCCATTTTTCCACAACTTATTTGCTTTCAAATTTACCCCTTCAGCTACTCAGTTAATTTTCATTGCTCACAGAGAATGCATCCATCAAATACATAAAGAATTTAGAAAGCATGGGTTAATTATCCCCATTCATATCATGATTGGAAAATTTCTGCTGAAATTGAAACTATACGCTCATTTTCATCATGGTTCATAATAAGTATTTGAAGACTGAACTTAACTATGACAGCAGCAAGATTCTTGTTACAATTCAAAATGATTGATATGGATATACAGTGGTACATTCTCACTGTAATATTAGGAAGGATTACACTTTACACCTGACTCTGCAGGGTCCATTTCTTCACATCGGTCTGTCTGGACATTGTGTCTGTTCTGTCTGCTGCACGTGCACTGGACATTCTAACAGAAGCAAATGGGAATACATTTAGAAATGGAAATGTTCCAATATTGCTTATTAATGAAATTTTAGATCCAAACATGAATAATTTAGTGTAAGGGTATATTTTTACATATTATATACATATTAACGCAGAGGGAAATGGAGCAACTTTAAAGTCCAGTGGTTATGTTTTGCATATACTATGTTGTTTATTTTCCTTACATGACATGATCTGTATTACGAAGCATTCATTTTGAATCAATAACTAGTATAAGACATAATATATGCCAATGGAATATAGAAATTCATTTGCATGCTTGTTTTATTTTCTACAGTATCACAATCACACAGCATACATTTAAAATGCATGTGCCCACCTCCCATGTGCAGATTACATTTCTATCCTTTTGCAAATGGGGTAGGAAGATCCTGGGGGAGGGGGGGGGGGAATACCTTTGTTTAATTATTTCCTTCCCATCTCACACAGGGAGGAAGTGCAGCTTGTCCAAAGGTCTCATACTTTTAAGGGGTGTGGTCTTTTTCCTGTATTTTAAAGTATATAAAGGGAAATCAGTTGAGCAAGAAGGTGGGTCCATACAGGACAAAAAAAAAAAAAAAAAAATAACCCATTCACACTAAGCTTCAAGTAGGTTTAAACCAAAAGGCTAGTTGGATTAGTGTTTTAAAGTGTAAGTAAACCCTATTTATAAAGTTTGCCCCATTAAAGTATTGTAAAGTGTAAAAATGATTAGTCAAATCCTCTCTCACCTTTTCACTCTGCAGCACTTGTAATCCCTTTGTAAAATAATCCTCCTTCCTGTAGTGGAGAAGTCCACACCCCCACCACTCTCACATTCTCTTATCTTAAAAACTGACTCCTTCATAGTCGGAATTCAGTGTTGCAGGGCTTATCAGTGAGAGGAAAGTATCAGATTACTAAGCATGCACTAGCAGAATGAGTCATTGTGTGACCTTATTAGGGGGCGGGGCATCTCGGCACTATACTGGAAGCAAGTACATGCAGGGGAGAAAGGCTGCTGGATTAAGGGGGTAATTCAGCATAGTGCGAAGTTACTTCCGGATCCTTCGCATCACTTCGAAGAGGCTGTTATGCGCTCGCTGATGTCCTGCATGCACACATCTGCGAACGCTTTAAAGGTATTCCAGTCTCGGCAAGACCACTCGAGTCGACTCGCGAGACTGGAATCCCTTTAAAGCGTTCGCTGATGTGCACGTACAGGACATCAGTGAGCGCATAACAGCCTCTCCGAAGTGATGCGAAATATCCGGAGGTAACTTCGCACTATGCTGAATTACCCCCTAAGAGGTGAGAACTGAAAAACACAAAATCGTTTTTACTTTTAAATGTTTCAGTTTATCTTTATACATTATAAATATAATATATATGTATCATTTGGTCAATAACTTTACTTACACTTTAAGTCACTCTCAGGTAAAGTCTCAAGTACACAGGTGCTACAGAATACTCAGGGATTTGTTGATATGACTTTTTTTTGCACTAAACACTTCTATTATAGTAGACTATTCTGATAAAAGCATGTTACAGTACATAAATGTAAATGTTAGAGACTTATTTTTAGCAGTGTAACATTTGCATTGTTTCTTCTTTACTTTTGTTTTTTTACACCCCTGACTAAACCAATACTTTCTGTGGGACCAGTGTTGCCAACTCCTCAGTAAGAAAAGTAGCTAAAAGTCACTACATGATATTCATAGCCTAATTTGCATAATTGGAAATTTGCATGTGACGTCTTTATAATGCAAATATTATTGGCAATCATGACAATACTATGGAAGTTGTCGCAACCTTAGAAATTGTCGCGGTCATGACTTTACAATGGGGGAATTGTTGTGGTCGTTGATTTGCTATTACATTACATTACACCAGAGAAAGTCACTAGATTTGTCGCGAGTCGATTTAAAAAAAAAAGTCATTAGAGGTGTCATAAAAGGCGCTAAGTTGGCAACACTGGATAGGGGTGGCTCTCTTCTCTGCTCTAACTTCAGCAGGGAGGCTGCTATTGTGAGACTAACTGCCTGTCAGTGCTTTGGGGCGGGGCTGGGGACAGTAACTGCCAAATGATTGGTGCCTCACGTGGACTCTCCAAAAGTCTCCAATACCACTGGAAAAAAAGTCGCCAAAATTGTTGCTAGTAGCTTTTTAAAAAAAAGTCACTAGGGGGTCATAAAAGTCATTAAATTTGCAACACTGTGTGGGACTGACTTAGAAAAATTTGCAGAACCATCTCCATAGGGAACAATGGGTTTTTGCCATCCTCAACCTGGCGAATACTTTTTAGAAGGGGCTTCAATAAAATATCTATATCAGCGTAATATTTATCGCTAATATTATATCAATATGCCAGTCATTGATAAATATCCCCCAATTTGAGTGGAAACTTGTCAGTACCAATGTTACTTGTTTTATTTGAACTAAATTCCATACAGCTCCATACAGATGTTTAATTGTACATTTATGTACTGTTTTCTCTTGGATAGTATAATCATATTACAATTTGAAGTAAATCTCACAAAGGATAATTAATTGTTTCATTATTCATTGGTACTGTTCTACCTCCTTCCAAGGCAGCATTTCCACTGGCTAAATGAGTGCCACAAATTCTCCTGTTTCCAATCAAACATCAGCTGTAAGTTCTACTTGTTTACAAGCAGTTTGTTTAAATGCTATATATCTATATTCAGAATAAAGAACACATTTGGCAAGGAAGATCTGAACGCTAATAGTTTTGCTAAGTTAGGTTGACTTTAATTTAAAGGTACAAAAAGTTATTCCTACATTTAGGAGAATCAGAAATCAAAGCACATAGACAGGTTTGGAGTATATATCACAGAAAATCATTGAGGGGAGGATACATATCATTAAGTTAAAAAAACAAAACAAATGAAACATCCTCGAAATATAATTGTAACAAAATCAGAGATCTTTGTATACCACATTGTTTTTAAATTGGGCCCAGAGAGTACATTTTCTAATCTTTTGTTTTATAGGTAGACCATTTTGTCTAGTCCCTGCTTGGCAATCATCACAATCACCAGCCATTACTGCTACCTAATTAGACTGACCACAAATTCTTGTAGTGAGATGTAAATCAATCTGTAGGCTATGGTGCTGCTAATGCCCTTGGCTTTGAAATACATTTTAAAATATGAAACCTCTAGAATGTATCAACATATCTCTTTACAAAGAACAATTAAGTTTTTTTTAAAGTCATTTTTTAAATTAAAATAAAAACTATTATCAAAGAAAGACAATTCTTTTAAGCAACAAGTATAGTTTAGCAAGGAAAATTCCCAATTAAAAATGTTGATATACTTTATTTCTGTTTAGTTGCAGTAGGGTTTGTACTGCACAGGCGATGTTTTGTCTGCTCATTTTTTAGGCAGCCCCAGATTTTTAACTGCATATAATTCAAGTAATTTAGCTAAATACATTTATCTATATATGATTATTCATACTTTTAATATAAGGGTAGACATGTTGCATTTTATGTGATACACAATTAAATGCTTCTATAATCGCAATTCACATTATATGGTACATATGCCCTGTGGCTATTAATTCCATGTAAACTACAAAGACCTGATTGTCTTTCTCTCTCTTTTTTTTTTAACAAACATGAATTTCATTAGTTTGTATTGTTTAATTGGATTCTGTTCAGTCTCAACTAATGTATACAAGTGCAATATAATGGTAGACTAGTCAGCAGACTGTGAGCATAGAAAATAATCACTCGCCAGTTTTCATTTTTTTACATCCAAGCAACTTTTATCACACAGTTTGCAGTACAAGATAAATCACAAAAAAGGCTTTCCTCAGTAAGATGTGAATTTACACGGAAGTGACTAATTACACAACTTTAAGGTCACCTGTCTGCAAAGGATTATATTACCAGATTTTGTTACAAGGGTACAAAGACCACTTGCTGCCTTAAGGTTTTCTAAAATGACCTCTTTAACAAATAACATATAACCTGTGTATAGAGGCCATTTCATCCAATCCCCTAGGGACAAAAAGAAGAGAAAACGCAGCTGTTTTACTTAACAAATGTTATTTAATAAAGCAATGAGAAGAAAACGAGATATCTTGTATGTTAACACAGGGGCAGAGGGTAAGAACAAACATGATTTCAGGGATTCTGGACAGAAACCATTGCTTTTCTAATACACTTAAAACAACACATACACAGAGTACCTTTGTGGCAATCACTGTAGAAACATCTTGTGAAGTTCATTCAGATACAAATTTTAACTAATAATTAGTGTAGCAGTTCTTCTGTGTTTTCACTTTATCAGTCATTCTAAAATATCAATGAGTTTATTTTAATAACATATAAATAGAGGCCACAACCTAAAAAAACACACTTTTGTCTTTTTGAAGGAGTCTTCTACTGTGTATGGTTTATTCACTGGATGGTAAATTTCCATTTGTGCAAGGAGCCAAAATATCCATCCCCTTCATACATGGCAGGGCCCCTACTGTCCACATAAGTACATTGCACTACACAAGAAATCATGTCCAATGGCGTTCACTTCTTTACTATGGGAATCCACCTCTTAGTGAATTCTCACTTTCACGAATAAGCCCATGTGTGTGAATGTGTGACAGAGAAAGAGAATGTGTGAATTCATTTATTTATGATTAAAAAGTTTGCTTCAGGGCAAAGACAAACGAGGCAGTTTAATGCCAGCATTTACACCCAACATAAAAACACCAACAGGAGGTATACCGCCTCAAATTGATTTCCATGGTCTTGTGACTTTATGTGAAGCCGTAACCCTTAACAAAGTATTGCATTTACCACTTGGTTGCCATTGAAATTAATTGGTCGGGGCATACCTGCATTTTGAGGGTGGCTTTAATTTCTGCCTTCAAAACACCTTGTTTGCCCTTAACCCAAGGTAATCATTTAGAACAGATACGGTAGCATTTATTGGATTCCATATATCACCTTTATATGAAAAAAAATCTTAAGTGTTTTGAGACAGAGCAGGAAAAGAAAATATAGCAATCAAGCAACCATATGACCCAGGAATAGTGTCACATAGAAAGGAAAGTCAATAACACTTGCTGTAATGTAAGTGACTTTAATACGGCGATGGTAGTGGGAAGTTGGGAACTAAAAGAGTTTACAATGTAATGAATAATATTATTTTAATATTAACTTAAGGAAAAATAAACCGTTATAGTGCCATTTTCTCCTTTAAACAGATCCATGGGAATCATGGGAAAATTCTGCCACTTAGCTTATGTGAATTTGCATTACTATGTTTCCCTTATTGTTTGGCTTGACTATGCCTGACTACACATTGAGAAGCGTCTGTCACTTCATCACCATGGAAGTCTGCTGTTTAGTGAATAACTAGAAATATATTTGCGTCTGTCAAAGCGAAGGGGCGCAAATTTGCAATGCAAGGAAAATGTTCATTTTGTTGAACAGCCCCCTAAATTAGAAAATATGTAACAATATAAAAACTAAGTGAATTATGTGGCCGAATATTCCACAATTTTATTTGATCTTCAAATCAAATTGGATTATAAAATAATGAGGTAAATAGGTAATGACGGTACCCCTTTAAAATGTGATCCAGTAGTTAACTAATAATCTGAAGGTACAGTAAAAGCCTGTTTAACTTGCTGAGTCTTCTTTTGTTATTAGGAAAACATAATTGTTCCTAATAATTAACGCTACAGACAATGACTGTTTGACAACAAAATTATAGAAATCATCATACTCAGATCTGCTAAGATGGCTATTAGCAAACCATTTCTGAATACAGCCTGTGAGGTTGAGTGCAGCAGAGTCTGCGATTTCCACTCAATAACCCCAGATGTCTGCTTACATTAATAGCTCTTGTTTATACAGATTATTTTCCATGTAACGCTTAGCAAAGAAAAATAAAAAAAGACTGTTGTTTTTTTTTTCTGTTTTAGTTAAAGAAAAGAATTCAATGCACATGTACTATTATTTGAAAAGTTATATTAATCTTGTTCCATTTATAGTAGGATAAAATAATGTAGCAGCACTGGCTGGGCCCACATAAGCCAATCAGTATGTTCTAAAAAACACAGAGATGCCCCTGGAGGCTTGAAAGACAGAGAAGGTTAATGTAAATTACTTTCTTTCACAAAAATACACCTTTTCAAAGACAGATTACAATGTGTAAAAATCTGGATTTCTCATCAGCAAGGTGAATTCCTTTTTACATCAAAGAAGTTTTTTCGGTCCATCTTCTTTAATAGTTTCCTTTGTGCAATTTCAACCGAAGCTATTATTTCAAAAACATATAACTGTACTGTAAAAATATTCTACTTAAAGTTCCAGTAATATTAGAACAAATAAACAAACATCCCATTTGGGATAACATGGCAGTTATTCTTACTAGTAAAAATGTTATCTTTTTAGTTGAACTCCTTATTTGTATGATTTTAAGATTGTTTTTCTTCCTTGTGGCAGCAGTCATCTTTTATCTGTTAACCTTTAACAGTCCAACGTTCCCATTTTGGGAACATGTATTAAATAACAAATTAATAATATAATAAATTATTTAATATATGTTCCCAAAAATAGGAACGTTGGACTATTAAAGGTTAAGTAAACAAACTCCTGCCTAGTCCTATTGTTTCCTATAAAACTTTACACAATACATGTTCATTAAATGCCCCAGAAAGCCCAATTTGGCTGCAACCAGAATGGTGCAAAGTAATACAAACTAAAAAAATCATGCATTTAACATCAAAGATGACATTTTACAAGTACTGCATGGAAAGAGCTGCCATAAATATCCAGATAGACATTTTTTTTAATGTTACTGGTCCTTTAATTTAATGGTGTACATCTATTATTATTAATAGTTGGTTATAGCCAAGGCTGCCTTTTAACTCATGTAAGGTTAGCCGGGATACGGTCCCGATCACTGTCTCACAATACCGATTACCGATGTCAGCGATTGGGACCATATACCGGCTAACCTGCCTACCTGCACGCAGTATGAACTACATAAAACTGCAAAATTTCTTTATGGGTTCCGCCAGAAATCTGACAACACAAAAAGGTTCCCCTGAAGAAAACAGGTTGAAAAACACTGCCCTAGACTGTGTCTGTGAGTTGGTAATGGCATACGGGAAAAATAGATTGTAAGCTCCAAAGGGAAAGGGACTGAATTGAATGATTAATCTCTGTAAAGTGCTGCAGAAGAAGCAATGCTAAATAAATACACACAATAAATAAATCTCGAAAATAAACCAATTTATTTGTGCCTGAAAATGATCTAAAATCACTCTACTATGTCACTAAAGTATTTAATTAGGATCTAAAGCCCCCCGTGTCAACATTGAGGGGGTTATTCACTAAGGTGCGAATTCGACTGTCGAATTCTCTAACAGCGGATTCCCATAGCAAATCCGTGACAATTTCCACATTGTAAACTCGTGACAATTTTTTAAAGTTAAGATTGCGACAATTTTCACATAATAAAGTCACAACTGCAACAATATTCTCATTATAAAGACGCAACTGTGACAATATCAGTCTATTACGACTGTCTTTATCTGGCGAATTCGCACCTATACGCAACAATTCTGACTTTAGTGAATAACCACCTGAGTCTATGTATCGGTGGCCTACCTGTAACCCAACCCAAATTGCTTTATAGAAAAAGCACCTCCCCATACTGTACTGAAATTAGTTGGTTTTATTTTTTTCATTTTATTCTTTCTTCCAGAATTAGATCTGATGTATCTGGCATTAAAAATGTATTATTCCCATGGCATAATTATACATTTTCCAAGAATACATTTTCAGTGTTACTAGAAGATTACACATAGGCATGGAGATTAAATGCTAGTATGAAAAGGGGCTTAAAATGTTCCACAATAAAAGTGAAGAGAGATTGTGAGGAAAGTTCTAAAAATCTGTTGCTCCTAAACCACCATTAAGCACAATGTTCTCCTTTACATCCCAGCAGCTATTTCTGTTAGACTAAACTGCAGAGACTCTACAGGAAAGACTGAGAGATGGAGTGCAGAAGGAACATTTGCTACAAGGTTTACTAGGAGCCTACGGAATGTATAGAAGAGGCACTGGGTATGGTCAGTTTAATAGGGTAATTAAGGGGATGTACAAGAATGCTATGCACTACAGTGAAAAGGAATATATACTATATTACTATATAAGGTGGGAGCAACATCAGCAAAAACGTCATGACTTGACAATGTTTGTTAGGGCACAAGACCACTTTTCAACATAAAGATTGGGCAAGGGGAAGTGAGCAACATGGCACTGGGACTAGCAATTTATGCAGTTAGGAAACCTGGCATATAGCCAGCAAATACAGGTAAACCTGCCATTGGCTCCAAGGTGAAGATGAGGACATGGTTCTGTGCAAAAGCACCTGAATCATTAACAAAGACAAGTAGGTGAAATGGAAATTAAAATTATATACTTAATTCTAAGGGCGTTCCAATATATTTCTCTTCCTGTGGTTACAGAAAAGTACATTTTCAGTAGTTGTAAAAAAAAACAACAAAAAACTAACTACATACATTTGGCTGCAGGACTGGCACCTGGGTCCCCTATTTTCTCCCTGCAGTTTTTCCCTCTCCAGCACATCCCTGGACCAAAAGACTGATACTTACAAAAGGCAGGTGATGCAGAGCTGTAAAGGGTCAGACCTGGTTGCAACTAGTAACAATGTAACCCTTATAGTTATGTTCCCTGAAACTTTTCCATATTACAAATACTACAGCACTTGAAGTGCCTATTGTTCCTGTATATTATTAGTTTTAAGTGACAGGGCTTTTATAAAAGTTAACATTCCATGCTTTATTTCTGAGCAGAGCAGACCTGATAAGTTTAATTCCTAGAGAAATCTCTTACTTTACTCAACAAAGGAAAAGTTGGATAATCATTCATTAACAGCAGTTGATAACATCTGTCAGCAGCAGGTAAACTTATCTTGGGCGACTCCATGTTTTCTTCTCTGCAGATCATAGCATACATTATCATTCAATCATTAGGAGACTAGATCAATCAGAACCTGTTTGTAATCAGACAGATTATTACCTCACATACTGGAAAAATAACATATTTAGAGGGCCACACACACACACAGAATGGTCAAGCAAACTTTCATAAAAGGAGTAATCAGTCTTGCGGATGTGTTAGTAGCATAGCCTCAGCTTTATTTATGCCATAACATGTTTCAGGCTTGGGTGCCCTTTATCAATTATTCTGGCACATTTAATAAAGTGCAGCCAAGCCCAAAACATATTATGGCATAAATAAAGCTGAGGCTATGCTACTAACACATCCGTAATGCTGATTACTCCTTTCATGGAAGCTTCTTATTATATTTACAAGTGGAGCAGGACATGTAGAGGAAAAACATTACTTAGATGCAGTTTGGTGGGATCCCAGTTATGTTTGGTTGTAGAATGGTCAAGCAGTTTTGATAAAAAACAAAGTGGCCATCAAAAATGGTCTATGGTTGACCAACATCAATTTAATTCTCAATGTCTAATAGCTGACTATTAGATCTATACTTCCAGTAGTCTACATCAGTGTTTTTCAACCAGTGTGCCACGAGACATGGTCAGGTGTGCCGTGGGGAAATTAACCCTTTAGCTACCAGCCACGTAGTTTTCATGTGGCTGCTACTCCTGCAGTTAAATACCAGCCATGTGAAAAATACGTGGCTAGCAGTTAAGGGGTTCAGCGCTCCACCAGGTGTTTTTTTCACCAGTGGAGCACTGCAATTACCAAGGAGGGAGTCCTGTCTGACACCCTCCGTGGTCTGAGGAGGGCTCTTGTGACCCGATCAGTCACATGAACCAATAGGAGACCTGGAGCACATGTGATCAGCGCTCCCGGTCTTACTTCCTCATTCGGCTGTGTGCAATGGCAGCCACAGCCGAATGAGGAAGAACCGCTGCAGATCTCTGCTGGAGGGGGTAAGATGAAGTCACCCACTAACTCCCCGACCCCCCCACAGCCACCACTGATGCCCCCTGACCCCCCCCCATTGCCCCACATAATAAAAATATACTTTCCAGCCCCTGACTTGTTCTCCCCTGCCCCTGATGTGCCTCCTCTGATGTGCCTTCCCTGCCACTGATTTGCCCCTGTCTTTCTACCATTCCTGCCAGGATATCCCTTTTGTGTTCATCGAAACAGGCCCAGGTTTCACACATTTAGAATACATTTAGAAACTACAGTATATTATTAACTATATGTATAATATGTGCTGTGTTACAGTGTCATTTTGGTTGGTGGTGTGCCCCAGGATTTTGTAAATGTAAAAAATGTGCCGCGGCTCAAAAAAGGTTGAAAATCACTGGTCTAAATGATACCTGTATTGACACAATTTAGCCATGTTCTACAGTAATTTTACTGCATTTCTTTACCAAATTCAAAAACATTAAATTAGAAATAAAAACACTTAAGCATTATAAATAAGTGTGAAACATTGCATGGAACAAACAGATTAATGAAACTTCCCATTTTCCTGCCATGAGCTGTATTAACTCTACAAGTACTTGTCCCATGTTGGGATTCATGTTTAGGATAAACCTTCACAAAAAAAGTCATTAAAAAAAACAATACATTCATAAAATGCTAAAATAAAACACACAACATTCTTCTGCTTTGTTTCTTTTTACATTTGTGCCTGATGGCAAATCCAACTTTTACTATTATTCTTTTCAGTTAAACCCTACATAGTACTTTAATTCTGTAACTAATGTTTTAATGTATACCACATTTGGGGGGGGGGGGGGGGGG
>WMED01018793.1:0-11148 GCA_019650415.1 Pipa parva | reverse complement strand
CTCCAACAGCGCCGTTGCTAGTTTTAAAAAATGCACGCAAGTGCCCCCCAGGGCAGCCAGCGCCCTTAGCATCTGCCTATGTGGCCTAATGGAAGGGCCAGCCCTGATTATATGTTGCATACCTTCACTACAATCCAGTGGCGCCTCTGTCTCTGCGTTGAGCCTTGGCAGCGGCTCTCTGTGCATGAGAGGCCAGTAGCTCAGCTTTGAAGGACATGCGTTGTTGCCTAGCTACAATGCCTATTGGAATGTCCCTCCCCCTGCTGTCGGCGAGGGTTTTAAAAGCTGGCATTTACAGGCACTAGTTGCCTGAATGTCTTCTCCACTTTAGGCTCCTGTGTTCCTGTAGTTCCTAGCCCTGTATCCAGCTTCCTTGCACTGTTCCTACTATCCTGCTGCTACCTAGCATCTGTTCTGCTACCTCCACATACTTAAAGTTCCAGTCCACCTTTTAAAGAGACGGTGCCTATTATCTTCTCCTGTCCAGCTATCACTAACTGGGGAATGGGGGGGTGAGTCTCAGGGTCGCCACCTGGGAGTTGCTGTGCCGCAAAGGCCATACAATATTGCAGGGGTTTAAGGTGAAGACTGGAGGCTCTTTAGACACCACGCCTCAGGCAAACTTATGTCAGCCCCATGGTGATAAGAGAATCCACTATATCTATGACAGTATAGTTGATATTATATTGTTACAGTAATGCCTCATTGAAGATGATTTATATAATAAATGCAATATTTATATACTATTTCAGTTACAAATATGAAAACAATATTATTGAATTTGGGCTAGCTTAGCAAGCACAGTAGCAGAATTACATCAAAATTCTGCTACTGCACTTGCTCAATGCGTCCTCCATTGGGCAGTAGGGCAGCACAGAGGGGCGCCTTGGAAAGTTAGAACTCCTGATATGTCATGGTATGACATCAATGTTGCATGACGTTGTAAAGCTCAGTGCTGCCCCCTGGGTTTTCCCCTGCAAACCCTCATGCTCCCTAGTCTAATGAACCTGGAGCAGAAAATTGCAACTGCATTTGCCCTATTCGCCAAAACACACAGGAACAGGATTTCCCCATTTGTCAAGAGCAAAAGGCATCAGCAATTTACAGAGAGCAGGAGGCAGTTCCGGAGCATACAATCCTTATGGGTCTGCATTTCCCCCATTAAGAATAACCCCTGGAATGAACAAGCCTTTATTTTTCCTTTAAGACTTAATACTGGAAGGGCATGTAACCACTTACATAAAAAAAAAAAAAGAAAAGGTTTGTGTTTGACAATATTCCTTTAACACAGAGAAAGTAATTAAATTCAGTCCCATAAAATAGCTGTTGCCAGATGGTTTGTGATATTTGGTTTTTTTTTTCTTTTCGAGAAAACACAATTTAAAGGCATATAAATGTTAAAATAGAATTTGTGCGTATGAGAGACTGTTTGCAGGAAAGGGTTTCTATACATGGATTCAGCTTCATTTATGCCAGAAAGCATATGCTGTTCTCTGGTGTGAGGGGGCGGATTAATCTTTTTTACTAAGAGAAAGTTGCGCGCTCTGTAAAACACAGCAAGACTTGAGAATTTTAAAGTTTTACAATTGCTTTATCCCTTGCTTGCGTAAAAACCAAGTATCATACAGCGCAGTACTTAAGTATTTAGACAGTGACACAGTTTTTTTTTTTATTTCTGGCTTTGTACCTCAGCACATTGCATATGAAATAAAACAGTGACTATGAAGCTAATAAAAGCAAGCAGAAAATAAACAACAAAATTCATAGGCAAGCTGACTGCAGTTTGCTTTGCTGAAATAGGGGCTAATAGGGGCTGAACAAGATAAACTGTACTACGGCATAACAAGGTGGGGGAAATGATTACTGGATAAGGCAGGCCTGTCATCAGAACAGGGCCGGTTCTAACTATGGGTGATGTGGGCGACGGCCCAGGGCGCAATCTATCTGAGGGGCGCTGTCGCCCACATCGCCATCTCTAAACTTGACCTCCTCCCCCCCGCGCGCCCCCCTTGCCCCATGCCCTTCACTCACCTCCAACAGCGTTCCAGCGACGCACCTCCTCTGATGAGGTAAGTTGAATGCAATGGCGCTCCTTACTGCTTCGGGTCTTGTCGGCTGTATTCGGCAGCTGCCGGCAAGACCCGAACATCTAAGGAGGGCCGTCGCATTCAGCTTACCTCATCAGAGGAGGTGCGTCGCTGGAATGCTGTTGGAGGTGAGTGGAGGGCACTGGGCGGGGGGGGATGGCGCGGGGCAGGGGGTGTCGCGAGGAAGGGGGGGGTGGGGGGGGTTGGCCCAGGGCGGCAATAGGGCCAGGATCGCCCCTGCATCAGAATGAGTCCTTTTGATTGAATATGCATCAAATTCATGTTTATATTGTATTATCTATGTTCATAACTGAAACAGAAAATATATTTTAAAGGACTTGTTATACCAGAAAATTTAAAAAAAAAAATTTAGATTGACATGGCAGTTATTACTACCTAGTACTGGGAAAAATGTCATCTTTAAAGTTAATTTCCTGACGGGTATTATTTTCACTTTGTTTTTCTTTCTTGTAGGCCTGTGAAAGCGGTGATGTGGTTTTGAATGCGGCACCCATTCAAACCAAAGGCACCCGTTACCGATTAGTTTTAGAATTCAAACTTAAATAACATTTTTTTCAGTACTGCATAGGAAGTCCTGCTGTGCCAATTGATACAGAAATGTTATTATTCACAGTCAGCTGATTAAAATCTCATTGAACCTGCATTTGATTGATTAGACACAATGTAAACTCCAATGAGAGCACTTGGACCCTGCAGAATCACTAACTAGTGTAAAATGTTTTTACCCTCACAGAGATTACAATAGGAATTTATATCTGTATCATCAATATAAACCATGTTGCATTTTAACTAAGTTGTGATTTCAGTTTTCATATATATATATGGGCAGTGAGGTGGCTCAGTGGTCAGCACTGCTGCCTTGCAGCTCTGGGTTCAATTCCACCCTGGACTTCATCTGCATGGAGTTTGTATGTTCTCCCCACACCTGTGTGGGTTTCCTCCCACAATCCAAAAACATACATCTGTGTCTGTCTATGTGTGTGTGACTGAATAAGGAAACTAGATTGTAAGCTCTACAGGGCAGGGACTGAAATGAATGATGCATCTCTGTAAAGCGTTGTGTAATATAGTACCGTGTTTGCCGGTGTATAAGACGACCCATAACTTTTACAATTAAAATATAGAGTTTGGGATATACTCGCCGTATAAGATTACCCCTCTTCCAATGCAAATCCTGCTTGGATTGGTCAGCTCTCCCTGCCTGCCCAGCCCACCCTGTCTCCAAGATTATCAGAGCTCCATCACACTGTGCTGCCCCTACAAGCCCTACCCTCTGAATGAGGGGGGTACTATCTTAGTGCTCTTCCCCCTCCTTTTCTCTCTCCCTACCTAGCTCCTCTGTTGCCCAGCTGTCTGTGCTCAGCACTATAGCGTTTCCTCTCCCCAGCAATGATTAAACTTCCTGTCGCTCACAGGAAGTTACATCAATGCTGGGGGAGGAATGCTGTAGAGCTCAGCACAGACAGGCGGGCAATGGAGGAGCTAGGTAAGGAGAGAAAAAAGTGATATCCAGCGTATAAGATGACCCCCGACTTTTCAGATGATTTTCAGGGGTTAAAATGTAGTCTTATACGCCAGCAAATACAGTAAGTGCTATATAAATGAATACATACATACATACATACCTATATATAAACCTTGATCATAATGACAGTTTAGTGTCCTTTTAAATTTTTGCTAATGTACACTGTCCTTTCTTATTACTGTATCACATACACTCACCGGCCACTTTATTAGGTACACCTGTCCAACTGCTCGTAAACACTTAATTTCTAATCAGCCAATCACATGGCAGCAACTCAGTGCATTTAGGCATGTAGACATGGTGAAGACAATCTCCTGCAGTTCAAACCGAGCATCAGTATGGGGAAGAAAGGTGATTTGAGTGCCTTTGAACGTGGCATGGTTGTTGGTGCCAGAAGGGCTGGTCTGAGTATTTCAGAAACTGCTGATCTACTAGGATTTTCACGCACAACCATCTATCCAAGCATTTCTCAATTTCTCATAATCTTTGTTTTATTTCAATAATTATTTTTTGGAACACATGTAACATTATCATCAGTGAGAGTGGCCACATCTTAATATGTCATCACTGGTGCCTCTTAAAGTGCACCGGTCACCTCAAAACTAATAAAAATTTAGGTTGTACTAATGAAATAAAAGTTTTTGTAAATATATATGTATTTTTAAAAATGTACCTTTATACAGAATTTCTGTCTGTCATATTCCCTGTCTGCTTGCCTTTTCTTCCCTGAGTCAGGTGGGCGGGACAAAATGATGATTGACATTATAGCTCCTCGAATCAAATCCCTGTTAGACCATGATTTAAGGGATCTGATTGGAGGAGCTATAATGTCAATCAACATTTCACCCCGACTCACCTGTCTCAGGAAAGAAAAGGCAGGCTGACAGGGAAGATGACAGAGAGAAACGTTGTCTAAAGGTACATTTAAAAAAAATACATATATATTTACAAAAAGTTTAGTAGAATCTAAATTTGTATTAGAGTTTTGAGTTGACAGGTACACTTTAACTCCCTTTATTGCCTTTGTGTACTGGAGGAGCACTAACACTTGCTTAACAAGTTTTTTTGGCCAGTATCTTAATTAGTTCATAATAAATATGGAGAAAACATATCAACAATCCATCATTCCCTTCCAAAACCCTCCTCTGTTATCAAGCTTATATTGACAATATATATCTAATGTCATTGTACGAAAATGCAACTGACCAGAATTATTATGAGGGAAAAGACAAGCACTTCACCTCTTAGGTTAGCACATAACATGTCAGAGATGCAATTGCCCCCATATGTATTCAGCTGCAAAAGCATTCATTTTTCAACATGTGTGTAATGCCACCAATATAACTAGGGACATTATGGTGCTACTGTGGGCAACTATTCTGGAGACATGGCATTACAGGCTCCACCCAAGTTCCTCCTATAGACCACATCCTGTGTATTTGACAATAAAGTGTGATTTTTATAAAAATTAATTTAAGTGTGAGCCCAATAATGCATATTCTTTTTCATTCTCCTATAAGTATTGCAAGGGGATATGAATGGTACTTAATAAAAGTTCATTTTATGCAGTAAAATAATGAAACAGTAAAAGACATAACATTATTCAGCTTCAAATTGAGCTTAAAATGAAATATGATTTTTATGTTTTTGTTAATGAAAAAGACAATGGCGGTTCTATAAGGTGAACAGCAGATGTCAAATCCTCCAGCAGGGAGTCTAGTTACCAGTGAGACAGAGAAAGCTTCAGCTTCAGCAGAGAGAAGTCAGTCCAAACTAATGAGCTGTTACAATTTTATGATTGGCTATCTTGTATCTAGGCTCAAGTAGTATCACAGTCTGTTGCTGGTTCCTTAAGGAACAAATCGAACAAACTAAGCTCTAAAAAGCAGTGATTTATCATCAGTAGGAGTAAAGGGATGGGATACTTTGAAAGCTCTCTCATATACAGTTATATTATTCATTCTGCTTTAATGAGAACTTTACATACCTGCAAAATACTAGGAACATACAGTGGCCTAACTTTATGATGCTAGGCACCAGGTGTTGGATTGGCACTGGGGCCTCCTTCCCCTGGGTGCCCAATGCAGGATTGGCATAGGGCCCCCCTCTCCATGCAGTGTACCTATTTTCCTGGATCAGGGGCTTTCAGAGTGGTCAACATTTGTGGCTGTAATCATTATTGATAAGACCCTGCAAACTTGCAATTCCACTAAATCAATGGCATTTGCCTGATGCATTGAAATAAACAATATACTAATATAAAGCATTTACATGAGGTGATAATCTTGCTTCAGATATGTGGGAAATGGTAAGAAGATAATAAAAATTATATAGTGATTACAAGTATGTTCAGTAGTAAAAAAAAAAAAACATTATTACAGTTACTATATATTATTTATCACCTTCTTGAGCAAGGAACAAAACAACCAATAAGTTTACAGAAAAATTTGAAATAACTTTATACTGAATTATAAAAACTTAGAGTTACTCCAATGCTAGATCATCCGGCCAGCAACCCCACTAAAGAAGGAACAGCAGCGTAAACAATTTAACAGCATATACACTGATTCAGGATTCTGTTGGTTAGGCCTGGATAAATAGATGAGGAAATATCTATTTGCACCATGTATAAAAACTGTCAGGTTAGATCCTCAAATTGGCTATTCCTGATGTAGACTATTTCCAAGGTTATTCCTCCCCCCACCATGGCAGTGGTGGAAATAACTACAAGAAGTAGACATACAACCTGGCCAATGACTGCATAGAAACATCACTAGTGTAGAGAACAAACGAACTGAGGAACTCTCCGCCAACAAGAGTAAAGCCATCTTGAGAGCGCAAGGACCAGCATGTTGCAGAGCAGTGAGATATTTTTTTAAATTAATGAGAAGAAACTGAGCTGTGCTTGTTTTACATGTCATTTATGAACGGGGAAATTGTTTATAGACGTCTAATCACCCATAGCAGCAAATCAGAATTTGTCTTTTAGAATTTTGGGATTTTTAAAGATCAAAAATAACTTTTTGATATAAAAAAATGCATAAAAAAGTTATTTCTTACATGGCAAAAAGAGTATTTTTAAATAGGCAATATCAACATAATCAAATAAAGACTGTTCCTCCAGCAATAGGCCTTTAAAAAACCTTTTCAACTTTGATAAATATCCCCCTAGACCTCTAGAAAGATTGCCCCTATTGAATAATTCCCCTGATTGTCTTGAAAGTCCTATAAAATTATGTCCCTGTAGGAAGAGACTAGGAATTTTTCATTTGTTTGAGTTGTTTTAGATATATGCAGTACATATGTAGGTTGGTGCGATCTATTTAATTTTTATTCAACATTAACTTTTAATATCCATACAAGCTGTCTTAAGAGCATTTTACCAATGGACCAGACAAACAATCCCACAGGGACACACATTTCTAAGAGACGTCAAAGACTATATTTGCATAAAATCATAAAATGCATTTTGATATAAGACACAGCGCTTGCATGTCACTTGTTATGCCACTTGTTATACTTTTATTTAGCTGGGGACCGTGATACACTAAAATACTGTGCAGTACTGTACAGATTCATTTACTTTATTACTTTTACTTTTACATATTTTACTGTTCAGGCCAAAGTCCAACTTTTTATTAGTTACTAATTTAAGTGAAATGGGAGGTGTAATTAAAGTATATTTGTTAGCAAAACAATTGTGTGTTTTACATCTCAATTCAGTTTGTTAAATAATCATAATTATATTAGAAAATAGAAGTAAAAGCAGTACACAGCCATATTAACGGTTACCTCCAGGTGGTAAATTAACCAATAAAATCTATAGACATTGCTTTAATGTGCACAGATCCATCAGAACACAGAGTACAGCCGACTGAGCAACTACACATGATTTTAAATGAAAGCTAATGACGTTTGACAATAGTTACCCAAACGATAATGTATAAAATCTAAAATATAGCTATATGCTATCTGGAACCATTATCTTTATATTAATTTTCACTGGAGTTAAACATTTTATAATCATTTAATACATAAATCTTGAGTAACACTATTTAGACAGGTTCCTGTTTTTAAGCCCCCTCCAAGTGCCACACCAAAGCTAAAACCATACAAATAGGTTATACTACGACAGGGTTTATTTTAACTGCATCCTTCAACATGCACAATTCACAAATGTTACCTTCAATACACAACACAGTGAAGGGGAACTTACACCCAGTGCCTTATTTGAGGAGAGTAAGATCTTTCTTTTTCTGGGGTGTAAACTTTATTTACTTCTTGTTTGGCAGAGCTAGTCACTGGCTTTATCTGTGCACGTCTACCACATCTGATTACAGGATCTCTATCTTCAAATAATGAAGTAGTAACAGGACCTCTTCCTCTGGCTCAAAAGGGTACCAATGGATGGACTATTTTTCCAATAGGGAATAAGTGTACTCTTTATAAACCAATGACCACTTAAAATGGCCATTCATGTAATTCCAACCTACTGCACACAAAATTAACTGTAACAGCAAAAGGGAGTATATTGAATTTCTGAGGGAGAATACATGAATTCTTTACACTTGTATACTGTCTTCAGCTGATCAAAATTGACTTTTTATTTGTGAGATATCTCCAGAGAATGGGTACCCTTACATTTAAGCACTCTGCTATGCGAAATAAAATGGAGACTGTACCTTATTCAATACAGTTCAGCAGTTTTGCTAAGTTTGATGACCTTTGCTGAAGTCTCTGCCAGTATCTATGCACTTTTAATCATGACAGTTTTTTTTTAAAATTTATTTATCATCATATTTAACAGCAGATTGCAAAAGGTCAAGATTTGACATTCCCGTAACAAATGATAATATAGTGAGATAGAAGGTCCTTCCCTTTAGAGTTTACAATCTATAAACACCTATTGGAGTCAAAATACGTAAAATACATTAGCTTCATTTTATGAAGCATCATTTTGTCATTCACCTGTGAGAAGGGGGAAAGGGAACGATAAGAAAGCCAGGGAAGACAAACAATAAATAAGTGGAAAAAAAAGCTTCTGCATCAGCTTTTTAACAATTTTCAAGTCTTAGCGTATAGTCAGGTGAGTAGTACTAGAAATATAGTTCAGCACAATACAGTCTTTATTGTCAGAACTTGCAACTAGAGCAGGACCTGATATGTCATGTGCCATTGTAGACTTTTGTAACTTTTGTTTTTTTATTGCAGTAAAAATATAAACTTATATAAGTGCCTGGCATCATAGCTTGGCCCCTGTTTCCAATAAAGTAATCTTACAAAGCAGGAATGTGTAGAAAGTGATATAACAACCACAGCAAGAAGTTAGTCATTGAAGATTAAACCAAGCATTCCAGCAGCTGAATAAGAATACTTTTACTCAAAAGAGTAAGGTGTCTTTTAACTTGATTTCACCCAGTTTATGTAACAGACTAGATTACATATTTTAATTTGCAGGAGTTTACATACATATATACTTACTTCATCCTCGGTCCTGCACTGTCTGTTTCCCTTGTCAATAAAAAATCCCTGTCCTACCAAACTGAGAAAACTGGACTTTTCACTGTGTGGATTACAATTTCATCTAAGTCTGTCTGAGCTTCTCTCTACACATTCATAGACATGAACTGGGTGGCTTAAGTCTAAGGGGATTTATGACTTGGTATGCAAAGCTATGGGAAACAAGTGAGGTCCCAACACAGGATAGATGTTTAAATCAGTACATGACACCTGGGCACCATCTTCACAACACACGCTGAAATAAATATCATTTATATATACATTAATATAGGGTTGTGTTTTAGATTAGATTCAATTCATCACTATGAAAGTACAATTAGAAAGATGAGTACTATAGTAATATACTATATAATGCTTTATTTGGACTAACTGTTCATTGTTTAATAAAAGCTTTCAAAAGATATTTTCTCTTCATCAGTCCAGAGTAGCACTAAAGGATACACAGTACATACAGAGCCAGTGAAATATGACTACCGTTAAGCCTTTGGTGGCAATTGGGCAATGCAATTTCCTGGCATTAAGTTCATATTCAATGCCACTATGTAAGTCCCAGTTAATAGTTAAAATTACAGCATAGTTACTAGTTCATTTTAGATACATTTGAAAGTGTAATTAATGGTTCTAATGATTCCACTGCTGGGGGACACTGAATAGACAAAATGCAAAATCCAGTCAGATGTGAGCAAACTGAACCCGCAGGGTTGAACAGAACAACAACATTTTACAGTAAAATAGGGATAATCTAGCATTCAGAAACCAGACAGCAGCTACCTTATTACATATTTTATGATTGCTAACTTACGTTCTCTCCTGCCTGCAGTTACCAAAGTTTCCCTCTGGGAGTCCTGCATTTGCTGATGTAGAATCTGCATTGCTGAATTCAAGATTATGGTCAGTCAGTTTTTTTGTCTTCAGTGCACAGCGATGGACACTTTACAGTGAGTAAGATTGTAAAGTGTCAGATGCAAATTTGCTACTCCTTATTCACTTCTTAGTATAGCAACATAGGGACATGAATTTGCTACACCTGGTCATTCACACTTTCATGAATAAATTTATTAAACTCTGAAAGACCACTCTCGGTTTACAGAGTGAAATCTCACATTGTTCTCGCAACATTTTTCAAGTTTTCGAGATCAAGTTTTTCAATCTCAATTTTTCAAAATTTTCAAAGGAAAGGTAGCCATGCTACTAATGTAAAGTACAGTTTGGCTTCTTTTCCATTGAAAAAAATGCAAAAAATCAAGATCGAAAAACTAGATCTCGAAAACTCGAAAAAAATCTTGCGAGAACAATGCGAGATTTCGCTCGGTAAACTCGGAAAGGCCGAGAGCAGTCTTTCCGAGTTTAATAAATTTTGCCGTGTTTGTTTTTTAATAAATGGAAGACAACCCTTAAATGCAGGAATAGTTTCTTCTCTTTGATTTGAAGAGAATTAAGTATTTTTCTTTATTCTTGATTTATTTGACTTCAATGTCATATTTAATTGACGGCTATATTCTGAATTTATAGAAAGGGTTATTTTGTGTTAGTCCCTAATCAGGGCACACCTACAGGAGACAAAGCACACTGAGCATGTGCAGTATCTACAGTACAGCCAAACATGGAGCCGCCCAGCTGACAACTTCACAGGCATTTATCCTTTGTCTCATGGGGCTACTGTACATTTTTGTATGTTCTGCAATCTCTGTGAATGAGGTTGAACATGTCTAGCTGAAATAATTTTCAGGCTTTAGTTCCCCTTTAATAGCATTACACAAGGAAAAGTGTAATTAGGTAAAAAAAAGAAGTTAGTAAAACAAATACATGGAGACTTGCATTAAAGAAGGACAACATTATGGAAGTGTCCAGTATGGCTGTCTGTTAGAGAAAGTTAATGAACAATAACCAATGTATTAATCTACGTTTGTACATCAGAACCATACTAATGGAGGATACACAAAAAAAGTTTGTAGCGATGAGCAATAATATCAAACAATATAATATATGGTGCTA
>WMED01018792.1:0-12334 GCA_019650415.1 Pipa parva | reverse complement strand
TGGTACGGGATACACAGGGGTGCACACAGGAGTGGTACGGGATACACAGGGGTGCACACAGGGGAGGAAGGTATCCAAGGCAAGGCAATCCAAATTGTTAAGAGCTTATTTTAACTGTAAACTTTATTGCTGCTTCTCAGAAGTAGGGAAATCACTGCTACAAATTTGTCTCAGCTTACAATTTCTGCCATTTTCACACAAATCTTCTGTGATTCTAGCAACTGTAATTTTTTTTTTTTTTTACAGGGTAAATCAGCGCTATACTACATACTAGCAACGGCCACTGACAGACACTGTTGCAGGATCCACTGTAAATTCTCCCAAAAAAATTATTTTTAAACAATCATGGTGATTTTTGTAGATGCTTTTCTGAAGCAGTAAAATCTCCTGTAAATGAGCCCTAAGACTACAGAACCTATTCTGTGCATTGATTTTAATTTATGAATAATATATGTAGTGGCTTTTTCTTACTTTATGAATGAGATAAAGGCTACCAATATAACAGAGATAAAGCCCTGTGATTAGGCTATAAAGCTGGAGCCACTCTAGCATTTGATAAGGATGCACATTTTTCTATTAAAATATTGGAAATTATTACATTGTTTTGCCCTGTACATTTTTTTTTTTTATCAAATTGACAGTTATTGCAAAAGATTAAAACCTCCTTCAGGTCACCAAAACAATTATTTTTCAGAGAAAAATTATTAAATATAAAAGGAGTAAAAAACTACAATATTAAATGTATTTTCCTGTTAGTTTCTGTGTTGAAAGCAGACAGCTTTCTGTCTAGTGCACAAATCAGAATTCATGTGCATACAGGAGAGATAATACACAAGACCTTTCACTCTAGTCTGCTTCTGTAGAAAACATCACACCAGAAAGATATTAGCAAGCAGATCTATTTTTACACGAGATGTCTGGCAGGAGGAGGTTTATGTTGACTGCAATAACAGTGTTCATATTTTCCCTTCATGGCAAATACCTTATTTCTAAATAATAGGCTCCCTGGTAGTTATGCTAGCCTCTAAAAGATAATGCAACATCAAAGTACTGGAAAAAAACACTGAAATGCAAGTACTGGTTTTAACCAAAATGTATATTTTAATGTTTATTGTGCATCCTTAAACTAAATATATTTCTTAAAGGCACATTATATGAAAAAGTTATCTATTCCTTAAAGGATCAGTAAAACCAAAACTAAAAAAAAAAAAAAAATTCCAGATTAGATTAGTGTTACAAACACAGAACTTGTAAAGATGTTATCTTTCAAGTTAAATACTATGATTTTTACTGCTTTTTGTCTATTTTAGGCTAGGTTTACACTAGCGTATTTATGCGCTGTGCATATACGCCACACAAAAAAAATACCTATGGAACTTACCTGTTCTGACCACACTAGCGCAAACTCGCATTTTTGTCATTGTATATACGCTGTGCAAAAAATTCGGCCAGATAGGAGAAGCCGCAAATGCTGAGGGAGCATTCATACTGTATCGGGTAAGTACAATAGAAAAGCGCACCTAGAATATATGTGAAAAATATATATATTTGTGAATATATGTGAAATACGCTGTGCATTTTAACGCTAGTGTGAACTTAGCCTTAATCTTTACTGTTGTTAAACAGACCTCACCCTTTCCTATTGTTTACTATGGAGCTTTAAATAACAGCTGTGAGTAATGATACACTCTGTGTCAGACTGGCCAACCAGGACACAATGAAAATTCCCTGTGGGCCCAGGCCTCAGAGGGTCCGTCTGGAATTTCACACTGCAACATTACAATATATTCCCGAGAGTAGCGCAAAACAGGGGTTGGGAGACAAAATAAGAGGTAGAAAGCAATAAAATAATAAGTTTATTAAAAAAAAAAAAAAAGAAGGAGGGGAGTAAAGATCCAAGAATTTTTTTTTTTCCATGGTGGTCTTGATCTTTTGTTTCCTAGTGGCATCTGATTTCATTTCCTGGTGGGCCCCATCAATCCAGTCTGATACTGGATCCAGTCGACTTTTAAAAAGTAAAGCTCACATAATAGCTTACTGGACAGAAAAAGAAATTTAAAAGGATATGCTGGCTTGAAAGTTTTTATTAAAACACTTTCCTGTTTATAAATTTTCCACATATAAAGTGCACTCCTCCTACATGCCTGGACACTGAGTTCACAGCCAAATTTAGATATGTAGATAAAGATAACTGTGTACTCCTAGTACTGTAAGCTTCAAAATAATTAAAAGATCAATGTTTCAGTCCTTCCCCATAGACCTTAAGAATGGAAAATATAAACTTCTTAGAGTCTTAAAAATGGTCCAAGTGGTTGGACCAAAACACTGAACTTTTATTATGTTTAATATATTTATGGTGCACATAGACATGGACTATTATAGCACTTTGTGCTGATGTAGTACAGGAAGTCACTGACTATGTTTTATCACTGGCTGTCTACATGAACCCAGAGTTGTTCACCCCGGTCCTCAAACCTCCAACCAACTCTAGTAGTTCTTAATGCCAATCTACAGTTAATGTACCAAAGAGGATCAGTAACACTAAAAATTAAAATTGCCTCAAAGGCATTTACAGCTACTAAACATTCAATCCGTGCTTTCAAAAATTCTAACTTGTGTAGAGAAAAGTATGATATTTAGCTGTTTAGCATTAAAAGTGGGGCTTTAGGGTACTGTATGCTTTATATAAAGCACCATAGAAGACAATGTGACAGGGTGAGGTAAAGACAAGGACAGAAGCAATGCAATTCATGAAATCAGATTTTTTCAACCTCTAACTTATTAATCTGAAGCTCTTTAAATGCTGCTCCTAACATAGTCCTATTTGACGTGCAAACTTATAATAATATTTTACACATGTTGCGTGCTTAAGCTGCAGAGAAAATATTCACTCCTTCGACAAATTCATACAATACCCCAAAACAGAAAATACCATTGGTTTTTATATAACTGTACGCAAACCACTACCTACTGACACACACTAAAACCAGCTGAATATAACTGCCTTACTATGCTGTAGACATTCAAGGCATGGCCATTCAGGAGATTCTAGAAAGATCCGCCATGCTCTCTCCTGTATCCATTTGTTATAGGTCTCCCTCTCTACCTCAGCCACAACTCTCCCTACAACCACTCTTAAATTGCTGATGTGGACAAACCAAATAATACACAAAATGCAAAGCTTCTCTTCAGTCACACACTGCTACAAAAACACTAAGTTTTAGGAGCTATAACAATACCAGATAGCAATCAGGAACAATCTGGGGTCTCCCTTTACATAATTCTGTCATGTTTTAAGGCTATAAATCTTTATCTACTACATCGGTTCTCAACCTTGTTGAGACAACGACCCCTGGTGCCGTGTCACACGCCGACGTTCAGGCCCGACGTCATCACGTACGCACATCACATAGTGACGTTCAGGGCCAATGTCACCATGCAGGAACCCTTATAAAAAAATAAAAAAATAAAAAGGACCTGCGATCACTACCGGGCTCCACAGCGATTCTCGACCCCTGTGAGATGATCCCACAGGTTGAGAACCGCTGATCTACTACATTTGTTTGCTAAAACTGTTCTCAATTATGAATTAAACAAAATATGTAAAGATGTAATCTGACTATAGTTTCCCTTTAATTTGCAGACATTTGAATCCTAATAAAATGTGATCAAACAGAACTCATAATAATAACAAACAAGCACTTGCAGAAAAGGGCTTCCTATGTGGAGAGGGGTAAAAATGAAGTATTTCCAGCAGGAGAAATGACTGCAATAAACCTCATATTACCAATCTTGCAGCTAGTTTGGGGGCAATGTGAAAAGCCTGAGATATAAAAATAAAAATAAAAAAATAATGAAAACTAAATAGTAGATGGCCTTAGGTGAGTCAACTCAATCTGTGGAGGCAAACTTTGTATTAACTAACAGCTGTTGTGTACATGTCCCAGGGTAGATGAAAAGGTAAACAAAGTTATAACCGATCTTGAACATACTGCCCACATTAGCTATTGATTTTTGACTGTAGAAGATACTTTTGTCAATCTTCAGTAAGTTTCTAACAATAGCAGTTGCAACTTTGAAAGAACAGGACATTCTGATCTATCTTAAATAAGTTACTTCTAATGGTTATTTCACTGTGAAAGATGTACAGATAAATCTTCTATTACATTACATTCATTTTAACAAAGATCTCACATTTTATTTTCATAAGAAAACCCAAGGTTAAAATGTCAAACTTGATCTCAATATTGATAAACCACTACAGCTTACCATCACGTTATGTCCCAATAATTTGATAATAACCTTAGAACGGATAATACAAGCACCAACAGCACAATATCATGTTTAAATATAACAGAACCAGGGTGGTTCTCAGATGCCAAAAAAGTGGTGAAAAGCACAGGGGCGGTATGAAAACCAGAAGCAAGGTCCAGGAGGCTAAGGATGGAGAAGTAGATTTTGGACTTCTTTTGAAAAGCAGTCTAATTAGAGTGTTAAAAACAGAAGCAAAATTACGGAGGTTCTAGATTCAAATGAGATTGTGGAAACTTTGTTAGAAGAGTGTATTCTAGGTGCTTTAGTAGTTAAAGGACCAAGTAACACCCAAAATATAAAAATTCCTATTTGGATTAGCATGGCAATTATTCAAATACAGCACTTGTAAAATGTTATCTTTTAACATGAGACATTAACTGTATTCTTATCTGTTTGTTTTATCTTTACTGTAAAGCAGCCAACAAGGTTAAACAACCTTGTCCAGTCCCACTGTTTTCTATGGTGCTTTATTCAAGTGTGTGCTAAAGCCATATTTTTAAAGCTAAGTAGCTATATCTCATAATTTCTGGTTACAATATTTAACTTTTGGAAGCACAGAGTAAATCATTTTTTGTTGTAACTGTCTTTTTAAGTGGAAAAACACTTAAGAGAAATTGGCCCATATTTGGAGAGAGAGTTTGGATCCTGGTTAGGCTTGGTAAAGTGAAATAAGGTTCATGGTGTCTAGTAATATAGGAGAATGAGTATCTGCAGGGTGCTAGAATACCTGGGTCTAGAAAACAAGTGCTAAAGGACAGGAGTAATGCAGAGACTTCATTATCAGCGCCTGGAGTAAAGTAATTCAGATAAAGAAGTATTACTATTAGAGGGACCTGCACTGTAACATTACTAATAACTGAGATATCATAACTTGTGTTCTCCAGCCATAATTGCAGGTCACATTTCTCTAAATAAAAGCAGTATTTTGGGTTTAAAGCTCACAATCACCATTATAAAAAAATAACCTGCCTCTCATACTCAGAGGAAAGCTTTCTATAATTCACATGAAAAGGTGAATACAAATAAACACAAGATCAAAGAGTCAAAGCAGGAAAAAATATTTTTTTCTTGGCCAGCCTGCCTGAGATTTTGTCAGATGAACTAGCACAGTGTTAAAATAATTTATACTCCAAGAATGATAATAGAGAAAATAAACACAAGCTGTGAATCTCTCTAATTTAAATTCTGCTGTGATTGGTTCACCAAAACAGTGGCACATTTAATTCCATGTTGCAGGCCCATTTCAGTTTATCAGAAGTTGGAGATATAAAGCAGGCAGAGGCATATGGAAAGAAATGTATCAACAGGAGCTCTCAATTACAGAAGTCTAACAACCCATAGCCATTCAGGAGACTTATGAAGTATGGATGGCCAGGGTTTAATGACTTATCTGCATCACTACAGGAGCGGAGCTATACAGATTTAAATCCTTAGCATCACAAATAAACATGTGTAGAAAGTATAGAAATCTTTACAGACTTACTGACCTGCTAAATGCAAGCCAGTCTGTAATTGGCTAAATGAACCCTATCAGCCAGGCAGCTGGTTTACCATGCAGCCAGGTGAGCGCTTTGTGTTAATACAGAAACAAATGGCACAATACTGAAAGCGTAAGTCTACACCACCACTCTGGTCTGCATGAATGCTTCCATCACTACGGCGTCAGAGGGCTAAAGGGGCGGCACTAAGCTTTCCAAGTTGTCAGTACTCTGTTGCACAATGGGCAGCCTTAGGTAAGCAAGGTATGTAGATTTGAATGCATTGGGGACCATTTCAGGCTATCTAGTCACAGACTGGCTGGGATTTAGATTCCCTTTAGGCTAGGTTCACACTAGCGTATTATGCGCAGCACATAATACGCTAGTGTGGAAAAAAATAAGGATCAATGAAATCCGATAGTACTTACCTAGTTCCAGACACACTAGCGTATGACATGCATACGCTAGGTGTCGCATTTTGGCCAGCATATGATACGCTGCGTGCAAAATCACGCGACCACATAGGAAGTGCTGTGAATGCGGAGGGAGCGTTCCTACTGTCGCTGGTAAGAATAATAGATAAAAATGCTCCAGCATATTTTTCTATTTTTTTTTTTTCACACTAGAGTATGATGTGCAGTGCATCATACGATAGTGTGAACCTAGCCTTATTTCTTAATAACTTTCTGTGCTTGCATACAGATAATTTGCCTGTATTTTTCTTACCAACAAAACAGTCTATTTTATAGGACAATGATACAGACATTCTTTAGAAAAAGATAGTCAATAATTCCATTGTGTTATCATTACAGTGGTACATCCACATCTTTACCCCCCCCACACACACACACACACAAAAATAAAATAATATTAATGGATGGAGCATTTTAACTGGATTATTTAGAAATATAAGCAGATTTAGTCACAAGAATAAAATAGATAACACAATTTTAAAGCCATACCGTCCTTAAATAAATAGCCTTTTACAGGTGAATGCATATTCTACACATTATTTGTTATCTAGCTGGATAGACTAGAAAATGCTGTACAAACTTGACCGGCTACTTTTCGTCACCCTAAAGGTCTGGACACACCCACAGTGACAGCAATGTTTTTGTGCCTGCAACTTATTCTGTTCTAAATTGTATATTTACACATGACTAGGACTGATAGACAGAAGTGCTCTAGGAGAAGAAACAAAGATTGTGAAAGGGAGAAGAGAACAATGTCTAGCTAAGGCAAAATAGAATGAAAAAAAGTATTATCCTTATATGAACAAGGTAAAACCCTATAACATAACTGTCCATTTACAATTACACAATCAACATGTAATGTTTCTCCTAGAGAAACGGAAAACTGGGCAGAGATGTGGTTTGAACTCACTCACTCTTTAAAATAGGTCATGCTATTCTGATACTTAAAATTCTACACTGCATCTTTCTTCCAGATTATATAATGCTTAAAAATTAATACAGGCTGGCAAACTATGTGCTACAGTGTTGTTAGGAGGCTCAAAATATTAAGATACTCAATTTACAACCATTTATAATTGGCTGCTTACTAGCTAGACAAAAGAAGAGCTAACTTAATTGTTAGCACTTCCCTTAAAAGTTCAGCTATTTACACTTTGTACAGGATTATAATGGTAAAGAACTAAAGCCTTATTATAAATGCCTCCATTTCACTTGGCAGCATAAGAAGTGCTTATTTGTTAACACCCTTATTGGGGGCTTACAATTAAGCACTGTGAGAGGGAAAAAAATATACAATACCTGGTCTTCATTGCTTCAATTATTTTGTTTTCCAGTTCTATCCTTTTTTGCTTTTCTTTTTCCAACTCCTGCTTCAGAGATTCTATGTTGGTCTCGTCTTTCAGCTTCCTCAGCTCTTCCTCTATGAAAAAGCACATACAGATGTTATTAAATAAGAATGACACAAATTATTTAGTGTATTTGTTCTTTACTAGAATATATCGTACCACTTGCCCCCATATTTACTTCAGCTCAGCTTTGTTTGTTTTTAAATACAATGATCTGTTTAAAAAGATATTTATAAACATATGTACCTAAGGTTAAGTTAAAATGGTTAATCAATTATCAAGGGAAAAAATATAACACATAACCCTAAGGTCATAAACACATCTGAGGAAATATCTCAAAACCACTAGCCAGTCAGTAAGACATTTCCACTCACTCTGTCTATGTGTGCCTTTGATAAATCTGAATTGTGAAAAGCACACCATAAAGTATTTGTTGGACTGCAGAAAAGTATGACTAATAATACACATACATACAAAACTGGGAACCTGGATGGAGTTCCATCCTGTGTGGATTGGGGGTGGAGCTAATGGGTTGGGAAACTATTGGGTGGGTTTGTAGTCTAAAATGGGAAAGATTTGGGGCAGTGAGAGGGGGAGCTATAGATCTTTCCTTTAGGCTGGAAAAGTTGAAACTCTGCAAGTTCTGAGCCCTTTGCATATATAGAATGATAGCACCTATTCCTTTAAGAAGTTTAAACAATGAGCAGTTAGCTCCTTATAACGAAAGCATGTATAAGCTTCCTACCACACAGTACCTCCTCTCCAGAAGTGCTAGACGCCAATGCATAAATACTAGATGCATTTTGCATACTCCTTATAAAATGGTTAAAATTATTTTGCACATTTTATCAAATTATATACAGGTGGTACTATGCACCCACATAGCACTCTCACATAACATGGTAAAAAAAGAAAGCCCGGAAACTACCTAAATACCACGTAAGAAGTCCCTGTTTGGATTAGCTCCCTGATATTTCCCAACGCAATTATAATTCCTTGTAAGAAGGAGTAAGTGCATCCCCCACCAGCCTTTATTAATGCTCTTGAATACAAGCAGTAAACATCTCATTTGACAATGGTCACGGAATGTTGATAATGTTCCAAAATGTTCTGAATGTTCCGAAATAATCCTAAATGGTCTTTAATGTACTGACATTGTCTGAATGCTTAGGCTAGGTTCACACTAGTGTATAATGCACAATGCATAATAAGCTAGTGTGGGGAAAAAAAAGAAAAGAAAAAAAAACGCTCCGGTGTAATTTTCTATTGTACTTACCCACGACTGTGTGAACGCTCCCTCGGTGTTCACAGTTCATCCTATCTGGCCACATTTTGTGCGCGGCATATATACACTAGCAAAAATGTAACAGCCAGCATTCCGGACGCGGCGTATGTGCATCATACATTAGTGTGTCTGGAACAAGGCAAATACCATAGGGATTCACACAGCCATATTTCTTTTTCACACAAGTGTATTAAGCGCTGTGCTAGAATTTTCTAAATGTTTTCTTTTGATAGATGCCACTTCTATGCCTAGCTTAATAAAACATCCACTGATGTACAGATTTCAACATCTGTTAAATGCTTAAAGGAACACTAAAGCCTGTGGGGGGGAAGTGCTTTCTACCACCTAATTTTGAGTACAACTGTTAAAATGAAAGGTTTAGGCTTACCAACTTTATATAATAATTACAGTAATTGAACAAAAAACAAAGTCCTAGCTGACTCCCTCTGTGCAAAGAGGAGGGCTCCTGTGACCCGATCGGTCACAGGAGCCAATAGGAACCTTGGAGTGCTGTGATTAGCGCATGTGATTAGACTCCCCACACAGCAATTCCTGACTCCCCTGACCCCCCTCACAGCCACCACTATAAACATTAAAATAATCCCCAATGGCCCCCCACAATACTCCTGCACACCCCAGTGACCCCACAATACCTCCCAATGTCCCCAGCTTGCCCCACAGCCATAAAATTTACCTCCAATTATAATTTTAAAAAAATCACAGATGTTAAAGTAGCCCATAAAGCCGTCCATTGCACCGCAGAGCCACCCATTGCCCCGCAGATCCACCCATTGCCCTGCAGAGCTGCGTATATCCCCACAAAGGTGCTAATTTCCCCAGAAGATGCAAATCATCCAAGCAGAGCTGCATATTGTTCCACAAAGCCGCTGACTGCCCCGCAGGGCCATGTATTGTTTTTAATCTGTTGTTTTCTTGTGGAAAACTTGATGCGGCCCTGCCTCACCCAGACTCTACCTCCAGCGGACCCCGGTTAAATTGAGTTTGAAACCCCTGCTCTAAACTAATCCTATCAAGCTGTCTCAAACCTATAAGCAGCATTTAAATTACTAAGCAGCTTTTGACTCTGAGCAGTTTTAGGCTGTTCTTCTCCAGTTTCTTAGTATTAGAGCTACCTTGCACTAAGTTTCCTAACAAAAGTGAAAGTAAATTTTAATTAGTATCAGGAGAGGGGGGAGCATGCTCATTTAGCAAGCATCGCCTTTGACTAGAGGAGGAGGGGCTATTATTAGCTGGAAAAACTCTTCTACAAGTGCTTGTTTTTTCTTCAATTGATATAACCATACTGCAAAATCGGTAAGCCTAAACCTGTCGTTTTAACACTTGTTGAACTTAATACCAGGTGGCAAAAAAAATAAATAAAAGCTCTTTATTTGCAAGCTTTATTGTTCCTTTCAAGTATGAATTCAGGTAATTTCAATAAGAATTCCATTGAAAAGCTCGAAAAGTGCTTTTAAGCTTGTACCAACATATTTACTCAGATGTACAAATTAAAAGGAACAGTAATACCCCTTTTACCAAATACAGCACTTATAAAAATGCTAACTTTGCATTTGAAATAATGACTATTACTGTTTTCTTTATTTCCCCCTTTTTTGCTGAAACATAACGTGATAGGGGGTGGTCTCAGCCCTGTCAGGCTGGCGTGCCCGCTCAGGCCCCTGCGACTGCCAGGCTGATAGCCCTAAGAACCTGGGCCCACCAGGAATTTCTCCAGTCTCCTGATGGGCCAGCCTGATAGCAGCCATGTTGTATGTGTTGGTTTAGCAAACCCAGTTACTGTCTACATAACATTAGATAAAATATATTATTTAATTTCCCCAGAAAGCTTGATTTTAAAGTTAAATATCATACTTTCTAGATACCATTTGGAATTTTTGTACACACATATTCTACATATAGCAACTGTAAAGGTGGATTTTTATTTTCTGCAGTTACAGTCTTTATAACAGTACTTCTGCAAATGATCCACCAGTGATACTATGGTGGAGGAATAGAAACTTAGGTGGTAGTAAGAAGAAAAGGGAGGTTTTCTTGAGACTGTAGAAAATTACATCTAAGCATTTCTTAGGCCAAGTGCAATAGAGTAGAGCTTTAGTGTAAGGTTCTTCAACCCCTACATATTTAGCAGTAGCAGCTATAAGCATCAATAAATTAGATTTTTTTTTTTTTTGTTCAATGTTCTTCTTTTGTCTCCAGTCAACCAAAGGTTGCTAGCAGCAATAATAGATACCAAAGTTGTTTTCAGGGCCACCTGTGGGCCGGTGTCTAGAGCGGCACCTTTTTTTGGGGCGGCAGCAGGGGTTGACATTTGTGGTGGGGATGCACTACTACTGCATTGTTCTGACAGCATCAAGGAGATGCCTGAGGAAGCATTAATATGAAATACAGTCCTGATTGTTTCCAGCCAATCAGAATTCATCCTAGTTCAGGAAAGAGTTCTGATTGTCTGGAAACAATGTCAATCATTGTTATTGCTGCCAGCATTTTTATCATATCAAAATTTGCTGGTACTGAATCATCTTGTGACCAGTTTAATTACAGTATAATAGTTTAGGACATCTGCTGCAGATAAAATGTGTGTTGTGTCTCTAACACTATCTTAGCAAGAATAAGGCTAGGTTCACACTAGGGGTGTGCGAGATATATCATGTAAGATAATATTGTAATCGGTGCATTATCGATATACAAGCTGTCCAGGGCTGTGGAGTCGGAGTCGGGGGCCCATTTTGGTGGAGTTGGAGTCGTTATAAAATGGATAGACTCCAACTCCCAGAATATATAATAAATTGGTAGAGTTAGTTCACTGCAGTATATGCTGAATATATTTTCATAAGAATGAGAAAATAATAAAATGTCCTGTAAAGGTCTGTTCTATTCCTAATATAAAGGATCTAGGCTCTTAATTGAAATGAATGTGTGCTGCACTTTATGTACATGCTCAGTAGTGAAGCTCCTTGCTACAGATCAGAGGATCAGATCACGTGATCTCGTCATGAAACCAGCTTACTTGTCAATCAAGTAAGCCGGCTTCATAGCACAGCCTCTCAACCAGACTTTCTGCTAGGCTTCTTTGAGAGGCAGAGTCACCGAGGGATAACTTTTAAAAGGTAAGTATTTTTTAATTAATTTAAATGCCAAACAATCTTATTTTTTGGTGACGGTGCACTTTAAATTAAGTTATCTCTTAAACATGCGGCATGTATGAAGGAGTCGGAGTCAAGGAAAATTGAGGAGTCTGAGTCGGGGCTTTGGCTTACGGACTCCACAGCCCTGAAGCTATTATCGAACGGCTCCACCCCTTTAGACTTCCGGGAGGCAGGCTATCAGAGTGGCCACACTTTTAACAAGCTCTAACAAAGCTGAGACCCAACTGTACACATACATAAATAGAGGCCGTGCACGTGTCAGGCCTAACAG
>WMED01018791.1:0-12603 GCA_019650415.1 Pipa parva | reverse complement strand
CCAGATCTGCCCTCTGCGCCCCAGATCTGCCCCCTGCACCCCAGATTTGCCCCTTGCACCCCAAATGTGCCCCCAATTGCCCCAGATGTGTGCCCCTGCACCCCTAAATTGCCCTTCCAGCTCCTGGGCATTGCTCTTTCTAATTTAGTTTGTTTTTGGGGGTTTTAAGTTATTGTGTGAAAAAATACTGTTTTTACTCTGCACTTTTATCGATTTGTCCCCAAATCTGTGAATTTCAAGGGGGCTTGCGTCCACAAAGCTGCGCCCACAGCAACAAGCTTGATACGCCTAGATAGCTGAAGGTGTGTACTTTTAGAGGATATATACTTTGTGGGGGGTATTCATAAGGTAAATGGTAGTTTATCCTGAAAATCTGCAAGGTATGCATAATTGGTTGATTTTTTTCTAAAATATTGTAATGCACTCATTTCAATTAGGAGTGTCTCCTGGGCAAGAAAGGGTGTCTTTTGATACGTGTGGTATCATTGTAATCAGGAGGAATGGGGCTTTTATAAACAGTATAGTTTTACCAAGAAACCATACTTTTTCTATTAAAAATAGTGACAGTTTTAAGAGAAAATATAATTTTTTTTTTTTTAATAAGGAAGCAAAAAAAATAATGACAAGTGAGACATTGCATGTTAAAGCCCAAAGTGTGCTGAAAAAAATGATATATAATTTTTTTGGAAATTCCATTGCTTTCCCTGAAAAATCTTTAGCAGAACACGTACAGCGCAAAATGCTTAAAAACAGCTTTCACAATACAGGGTTCACGGGGAAAAAATTGGCTGGCAGTGAAAGGGTTAAAGTGATTCTGCATTTCCTGATGAGCTTATTGCCTGTTTGCTGGGATTTGAGTATTTTTAAACGCCTGTACACAAGAGCTTGTTTGTGAGTATGTACTATTTTAGAACCATGTGGATTAAGCAGGGAAATACTGTAGATAGGTCCTTCTAGATGAGCTGTTCATTTTTAACTGTTGACTATTTAAATACTGAGGATTTTTTTAGTTTATATTTATAATTGTAAGACCATGAATATTTGATTTAATGAACTGCATTTTAAATATCTGAGTTTTGTTTTTTTTAATTTTACATGTGGGTTACTTGATGCTTAATATAAAATATAAAAGAAAAGAAAATCAAAAAGGCGGCACAATATTTAAACAGTAAATTAAAATTGATGAAAATAAAGTCCCAAAAAATGTTGTTTGCAGCTTTCCCAAAATGAAGTGTGCTTCAAACTTCTTAGATGATGTGCAAAAAATGAAAAACGAAAACAGAGCGCAAAAACAAACGGCACTAAGTGCCTTATCATAAATTAATAGTAAAATGTGCAAATCCCCAAACATGCCCAAAAAATGTGGTGGGAAGGGATGTGAGGTGTGGGTATTACGACTCAACACCACGTGTGAAGTTCAATGATCTGCTCACCAGATTCAATTATAAACCAAGCTCAGATGTACATCAGAATATCACATGAAATGACAACCGACCAATCTTCTGCACTAGAAGCTGAGAATTTTATGGATGTTTTAACCTGGGATGACAGAATCTTAAGAGCTCCCCCCTATGAGGAATAGATCGATTTATTTCAAGTCTGGGTGTGAATAGGGAGACCAACAACAATAACAGGCGAATAAGCTTTGTAGAAGCTGCCCCACCAGCTTACTGAGCAGGAATGCCTGTAACTAGGGACGCTGTAATCATCACATGGAGAAACCGGAAGTGACGTTTTTCTGAGCTTCTGGTTCTCTGCGACAGAAAGAAGATGATCATGATGGTCAGTTTAAAGTGCTGCAGAGCTACAAAGCACGTTAAAAATGATGAAACAGATAGGTGAAAGGTGAATCTGCTGATAGATAATACAAATAAATCACTAGAAATTTATGTATGTTAGGCCATGCCCCTTTTACATTGGAAACAATTTCCGGCCACTGAAAGGCCTTTAAATATGTTTGAGCACTTTTCTGATAAACTATACTCCCTAAGGAAGCCCCCAATCATGGCCGAAACATATTGGAGCTGCAACAGGAAAATGGATAGTGGACTTATCACTTTATATAAGCGCATGAGCACTATTTTAAATTGCCGTATACCTGGGAACATTGCCGCACGGAAGTCTATATAGACATGAACTCTTAAAGGCATAGCACAAGAGAGAATTCTATGAGTGCAATTTATTGTTTCTATATTATATAAGAATTAAAAAGGTACTACACTATTTGAGATTTTTTATCTCCAGGGCAGTGCAGATCCTCTGTGATACTTTGGAGCTGGAACTATACTACTGTGTGGGTTAGAGGAATCTGCTGCAAACCCATAAGGTAATCCAAAGAACGTCCGTTTGGAGCGCCTAGTCCATCTATATTTGAAACTATAATACATAAATCGAGAGAAAGTTGTAAAGACAACATAAAGCTCAACTCAGCACAGAGCAATTGTGAAAACGCAGGACCCAGCACAAAGTCTAACTCTCTTTTAGGCATAATAAAAGGAAAAGTTAAATCACCCTTACGCCGGGACCCATTGACACATCCGTACAAGGACACTCTGATGAAGAAAATCTAAACTATGTGGGGCCCTTACCAGCTATTGAGTATTACGGTGTTGAGTATGTGATGCCTAGTGACAAAATGGATTTCTTGGAGTATTATGAGACTCAGAGAGGTGTTTCTTTTGATTTTAATGCAGAGTTAATATCATACTGTAGGCAGTATGTTCATGTTTTGAGGCAGGCCTGTGAGCATTACAGAGAGCGTGTGATGGAGATGACTATAAAAAGTGTGACGATAGAGAGATGTTGTACAGTAACTATCCAAAGCATCGATCCTTTTCAACTCATCACCCTAGCCTCTGTATGTATGGCTATGTATAGATTTAAGTTTCTCCCAAAAATACTCTAGCCATTTTACCACCCGACAACAACCACAAAACTAAATGTTACTGATTGCCAGCTATCCAGTGGCTCATGTATGTTGCTCACACTGAAAACTGACATTCAGCACGCTTTGAGAAGGTGAAAAAAAAGTCAGCAAATATTTTGTAGATGGCTATTCCAGCGTTAATGGGGTTCACATAGTGTATGAATTTCAGGGCTGTTTTTACCATGGTTGTCCCATCTGCTATAACGACAATGACACCAATAGCATTACAATCACCACCTATGGCCAGTTTTACCAAAAATTCTTCATTATAAACCATTTTCAACAGAGTTGTGGGTATGTAGTGTGAGTGCTTTGGGGGCATGAGTGCAATGAGATGGTAGAGAAAGATTCTCACCTTCAAGTGTTCCTCCATAACAAGTGATTCCTTAACAAGCAATGCCATAAAACTCTATCACAAACAGGCTGAAGGGGAGACTATATATTACTATGATTTCACCAGTCTGTATCCCATTGTCAACGAAACAAAAACATATCCGGTAGGACATCCTGACAACATTTATGACAATTTAGTTACATAAAAAATTACTTTGGTATTGCCAGAGTTAAGGTTTATCCACCGAGAGTCTTGTTTTTTCCTGTCCTACCGGTGAAAGTGAACAATAAATTAATGTTCCACCTTTGCAATTCTTACACCACAAATTCCGTGACGGATGTCTGCACACATAGCAATGAACAACGTTCTCTTATAGGTACTTTGTGTATGATACAATTAGAGATGGCCTTGGAGAAAGGTTACAGGATAGCAGAGGTCTATGAAGTGTGGCATTTTCCCAACACGACAGATGATCTGTTTACGACCCTACATCGAACTTCATCTTAGGGCCAAGCAGGAGGCCTCGGGGTATCCATGCTGATGTACAGATTCTATTAAAAAAAGAATACGTTGACGCCTTTATTGAAAAAGGTGTACAATTAGACCCTGAAAATATCGCTGTGAACCCCACGAAAAGACAGATCTCCAAACTTTTCCTAAATTCATTATGGGGAATGCGCAGAGATCTAATTTACCCTGCACCTGATTCATGAATCACAATGATGATCTCTCTTGCTATGTCTTTCTCCGGTATTGTGATGTTTCTGAGCTAAATTTCATTGATGGTGAAACTGCATCGATCAATTGGAAGTACGCAAAAGGGCACCATGCAATCAACAAAAACAAACATTTTTATAGCGTGTTTTACAACTGCCTACGCCAGACTAGAGCTCTATTCCCTTCTGGACAGACTGCAGGAAAGTTTTCTTTATGACGACACGGATTCTGTCATTTTTGTTCATTGTGAAGGTGACTGGCTTTCACCTTTAGGGGACTATCTGGGTGATTTAACCAGCAAAATTCCTGATGATGCATACATGACGGAATTTGTATTTATGGGTCTAAAATACTATGGCTACAAACTGAATGCCGGAAAGACTGTTTTAAAGGTTAAGGGGATCACTCTAAATGTTGCTAATGTTGGTGAAATTAATTTTGACAGACTGAAGGATTTAGTTTTGGATTATATCCACAATCGTGATCTTGAAACCCAGAAATTTATATTCGTGGAGCAGCCCAGTTTTGTTAGAATTAGGAAGGTTTGGCTGATTGAAACAAAACCGTTGTGCAAAACGCAGAGTGTGTATACACAAAGAGACAGCTACAAGACAATTTTACCATGCTATCTTATGGCATCTAGTGACATTATGACAGTTACACCATTCTTTTTTCAGGTGAATTAATTGCTCTTTTTTAGAAGCTCCTGGATCCTGTTTTTGAGAGGCATCTATCACACGGTTTTACAACAACTTCGTTTGTGTTTTAATACCATGGACACCCGCTTACAACACCCTTTTTCACGCATTTTAGCAGGTCTGCCCAACTTTGGAAACAGTTATTTTGTAAGAAAACTGCTAGAAAATACTGCCACACATTTATCCCATAGACCCAAAAGTATTGTTTGGTGTTATGCTTGTTGGCAAAAACTGTATGATGATCTCTCTCTATGCTTTCCGCACATCAGGTTTATTGAAGGACTACCGAATACGTTTGTAGATGATGAGTTATTCCCATCCGACAAGGTAAATTTCACTGTTGTTGATGATTTTATGGATTCTAGTGAAAACATGACATTGACATTGTGACAGCTTTTAAATGTAGCCTTTAATTTAATGCTAAGGTCACATGTCTTTCAAAATTAACACATGATTCTAAATTCTTTTACACAAATCAATTGCAAATTTTGTTTCAAGGGGTCAGTTTTTTGAAGTTTTGAGCAACCAACTGATGAGCCCAACCTCCACTGTTTTCATCTGGTTACAGTTCTGTTCTAAATGATGACATGCATGTGATGAGATGCCTACAGCACTAAATAAATCAATATACTCAAAGGGATATTTATGAAAGTCCAAAAACTGTTTGACCACTTGATGCTGGCTAAATAGTGTTTTTTTTTCATTATGCCAGGATCACCATTTGAAAAGGCCTTATTGTCTTCTCAAAAGTCAATTTTTTAATACATTTTTACATTGAAAAGCTGTTCTCAATCCTATATAAATCAGTGGAGGTAAAACAGGAAGTGAAGAGGATTGCAGAGCTTTACTCACCAGAAAAGATTGGTTTGATAGTAACAGCAGTGGGCAGTGCTGAAGGGTAAAACCCTGATCAGTAAGTATCTCCCCCTTGCAAATCACCCCTTGCCTGAACAATCCTTTACTTCTACTTTAAGGTAGCCATTTGTTTTATTAAAGCAATTTTAAAATTATTTAGTACCAAATAAAACAAATAAAATAAAAATATGGTTAAGTTATATTTTCATGTTTTCTTCCTAATTATTTTTTTTGAGTTTAACATTTTATATCTTCAAAGAAAATATATTAATTTTAAAAAATCCTTTAATATTTGGCAAAAGCTAAGAAAATACCATTTACAATACAACAAAGTACAAAAGCTCTAATACTGTAAATCTAGCAGAGACTGAAAAGCAAAGTGCCTGATATATTCATTGCGAGCATGGTGTTAAATTATAGGATATGGTCTAAGGCTTAGGTACCATAATATCCATCTATTGAAAATACTGAAATTTTCAACTAGTGTTCAAACAGTGTTTTAAACAAAAACTGCATTTACTTTCCGATCAACCAGCCTATAGAAAAATATAAAATATTAGCACTATACAGAAAGTAGAAGAACAGAGATTTTTAAAAAAAGAATAATCCTATAATAAAGCAAAATTTTTTTCAAACACCCCCATTTTTTCAAACTTCGTATATTCATCATCACCATGAGCAATATGGGGGTATGGGGGATTGTATGTGAATGAGACAAAAGTAACCTGTGAATGAGGTATGTGAATGAGACAAAAGTAATGGGGGATTGTGGCAGACTTCCTGCTTTCTATTCTGGAAATATTTCACTCAAAAGGTTTAGAAAATGTGGTATATAAGTGACAACTTGAGCTAGGCATTATCTGAAATTGAAATAAATGCAAAAATAATTGTCACTATTGATTCCACTCTTCTCCAGCAACAATACTAGCAAAAAGTCACAACAAAATGATGACATTACCCTTTTTATAACAATTCATGCCCAATGCCAGTATAGGAAACAATATGCCTGTTTGTGATGAATTTGCTACAATTCACCAGCACTACTATACCTATACCTGACAATGCTTAAAAAGTACTATGTGACAATTCCCTCCATCAATAAAATACATTAAATAATACACTAAACAGTTAATTTAAAGAAATTACTTTACTACAGTTTGAGTAAATGTACTTGAATTGTCAAAATATAATTTTGCCAAATGATTGTCATGAATCACCGGGGGGGGATTACCAAAGAACTGGGACACCACTAGAGGTGTATAGTTAACCCAGACCCCGTTATGCCTTTATAGGCACTAATGCCTACTAAACATGCAGGAATTCAGGTACAAAGTTGTGACTTGGAAACAGGAACAAACATGACTTAGGGAAATAGTGGATCCTCTGTACCACAGCGGGAGTTGGCACAGGTTAACACTGAGGCACGGAGTCTAAGGAAACTCTGGGCTTCACCCTTAAACCCCCAAGGAGACTCCAAGTTAGCAGTTCTCAGGATAGCTCCCCACTGGTGGCAGCTGGTAAAACTCACATGGAATATTGACGAACTGGATCAGCAGAGTTGCAAATGTCACATGGAACAGCTTAGTTAAACTGTCACTCACAGCACCCCTGGGAATATGCTGAACTATTACTCACATCATCCTTGGAGTAGTACAGAGTATGAATGTCCAATCCTGGAATGCTGCTGGGCTGACCCTGCAGATATGTGCCCAGTTGTTATACTTGGCTGAAGCTATGGTGCTAGCTGTGAGGACACAACTGGAGAGACAGGTGCTGCAGATCCTCTTAGCTGAAACACAGGAACACAAAGGCTACTGACCCCAATATGAAACAAGTCTGAGTCTTTTTCCAGATACAGGATGTTATTTTTGGGTAACAATATCCAGAATTGGGCATCATATTCAAGGTGAAGCCTTACCAGAGAAATATACAAAATTAGAATATTTTCTCCTGAATCAATCCTTCGCCTAATACAATTAAACTACAAGTAAATACCTTTCTAGCTTTGGAAGCTGCAGATTGCCATTATATGCTATTATTTAGTTTATTGTCCACCAGTACTCCCAGAACCCTCTCCATAATAATTTCAGTTAGTTTAACCCCCCAAGATGACACAAGCACATTTTTAGGTACGCATCTCCTTATTCACTATAATATCTTCCCTTGTACTACATGTCAATAATTGGAGCTCTGGTCTACCATATCTGCCTTTTTTTGGTAACTTTTTTACCTCCCTGTCCAGCCTAGCTTAAATATTTAGCCATCTCCCCCAAAGAGCTTCTCCCTAAGTACGACAGACTCCATACCATTCAGTTTTAATCCACCTATGAGGTAAAACTTCTACCCCAATGAAAACATAACCTTTTCAACTACAAAATGACCTGAGCCATGAATTTAGCTCCCCGTGTCTGTCCTGCGTAGTCCACGACACAGGAAGATTTCCTGAGAATACAACCTTATGATCTCCCACCTTTCATTTATTTTGATATTGGTTCTAAAATAGTACAAAATGATATTATATAAAATTGAAAATAACTCTGAGACAGAACAATTTGCTGCATGGTGTTGATTGAGGAGCAAAACTGTGAGAAATGTGAGAAAAAATAAAATGGTTTCCATTTCCAGTTACGATTTGTAAAATGAATATTTTCATGACACTTTCATGCTTGTCTTATCTTTCTGTTGTTTGTTCTATATTCACTATAGGAGTATTATGCTGCCTTTTATATACTGTCTAGACAAAAAAGAAGGCTAATGGAAAATTAGAGTAGACAAACAACATTAACCAGTCTGATTTTGATAGACAAATGGAACATTTTCAGCATCAAAGCTATTTGTGTAGACATCACTTTGTATTACTTTTATCTACAAGACATTTTAAGAAAATCATGGTTTTTTTTTTACATTTACTTTGTAATAAAGCTGTTATAATATTCTGATCTGTTACATTTGTATAAAACAGCACTAAAGTTTTTTGTTCTACTCTTACCTACCATGGGTAAAAACAAAATATTGTTATACTGACCGACCGTATATTTACTTGAATATATTTCAAAATGTATTTATCATTTATTTAAGATATTATCCATAACTAACACTATATTATAAAATTTTGAATGGTTCTGTATCAAATATTTATTGGTTTATTGCTGGCTAAGAAAGGCACATCCCCACCAGCCTTTGTGGCAGTTTTTGAGCTAGCTATTTGTAAAAGGAGAAGCATATATGATTTTTATGTAGAACAGCGGTAAATTAGACAATTTAAAATCCACTCTTTTCTTTCTCACCTGCTATTTCAGTGGCTGTTTTACAAATAAAACATGAAACTAATTATCAATAATAATCAGTTAATTAGACTACTAAAACCAAATCATTCTAATTAATAATAGGGGGTTCAAGTTTGAGACCCTGGTTTGATGTCTCACCCCGAAGGAAAACTAGAAAACAGAATTTGCTATAAAAACAAGATTTATTTAAGGCATAAGACTGTTATTATGAAAGCCTAATATGTAACAAATTTTGTATGGAAAACTATATCACAGCAAACAATAATAATGACAATATTTCAGGTGTAACATAATACAACAAATTACACTAACAATATCCTATTTCCTTCAGATATATTTATTTTGACTTAATGCTTAGATTTCTAATATATGTTTCATTCGACATAACTACTAGAATCCAATTTTATTCCTAGCAGGTTATGGAACATAACAGTCACCTACTAGGTACACTGACTAAACAATTCTCATTTCACTGAAGAACCCCGTGGCCAATATGTTCATAGGGCACAGTGATATATCAAGAATACACACTGGTAGGCCTGTAGAACTTATCTCCTTCGGATCCACAGATTACCTTCCTCATCAAGGTATCCCTTAATGCGACATACGGATTCTTGACCTCACTCTGGATTCACAGCTCTTATAAAGACCCCTCAACTTATGTCACATCAAGTAATTGGTCAGATTCCAAGACATGATGAAGCAAGCAACATGTGTTAAGCCAAGTGCCCAGCTCATATTTTAAATGTACAATAAATACATTTTTTTCCTTTAAACACAAATTTGGCATCATGTCAAATAATCATAAACTAAATCCTCTCAAACTGTTCAGGGGCATCAGTATTTTACTGATAAGGATGTTGTCTTAATATTTGACATCATCCCTAGGAAACACCCAATGCCCTCTTATCTCAAATGTACTCTGAAAATGTCACAGTTATATAATTATAGTAAACAATACACAAACAAATGAACTTCAAAATAACATTAATTATATAATAGTAAGTGAATGCTTATCTTCCACCGCTCCTGCCTTCATGTTATTTAAGATCAAGATTGTATGTATTTGTAGACATTTCTCTTAAGCATTTTCTAGAAAAAAACATTATTTCAGGTGAAAAATAATTTTTGGGCTACTATAATAAAAAAGGGGGTTAACTGCAATTCTCTTGATTCTGTAGTTTCTTTTAGATAATGTTTATAATTATATTAATACTCTACTCTCCTTTTTTCAGTTTTTATCACATTCTTTTTATTGGCAGATACCTATCAGTATAAAGACAACTGCAAAGTGCCAGAAAGAAAGGCAATTTAAGAAATCAACATAAAATGCATAGTAATGCATTATTTAGCATTTTTTCCCCCTATAAATTTTGTCATTGCTATATAATTTCACTCTTGACAAAGACCACACTGGGGACTAACAAGGTGAATAGTAAATGCAGTTTAAGTCTGCAAATGTCTATTCCTGTTTTTGTAGCAAACTACTGTATGGAAGAAATGTCAGAACACATTTCAATCAGTGCTATAATTTTAAGAAATTCATATTAAGGGCGAAATTTATTAAACTCGGAAAGACCGCCCTCAGTCTTTCTGAGTTTATTACTCAAGATGTAGTGGTGTTCCCACGAGATTACCACACGAGTTTTTCTATCTCAATTTTTTACATTTTTCAATGGAAAGGTAGCCATACATTACATTAGTAGAATGGCTACCTTTTTTTATCAAAATATCGAGATCGAAAAACTCCATAAAAAAACTTGTGTGGTAATCTCACGGGAACAATGTAAGATCTCACATGATAAATGAAATAATAAATTTTGGCCAATATCATATCTTTTATAGAATGGAAACTTAGGAAAAAAATGTTTTAAGCATGGTAAAAAACTGATTGTAAAAGTAACTGTATTTTTCAACAAAACAAAACATCAAATTGCTTAAGTATTACATATGCCATATTGAAATAGGCAAACATGTTTTATTAGATTTGGAGCAATGTGCTTTACACATGTTTAACCCTACTCTAAGAACTGGTACCAAAATATTTTTGCAATTCTGGCATTAAAATGCACGTTACCTCTGGAAATGAAACCCACAAAAAGTGTGCACAATGCTTAATAAAACATTTTTGTGGTAGAGCTACATTAAAAAAAAATGTACCTGTGTAATACAATCAGTAGCAGAATGAGGCACTTCTGTCTTGTATACATTCATTCTGAATTAATCACCTGACTTCAAATGTACCGTAAATCTACTTCCTCCTCTGCATTTGTGCAGGAAGTCAGGTGGCGAAGTCATAAGGAATGTAAATAAAAGCGATAAAGGGCTAATTCTGATACTGATTTTATCACACAGGTACATTATTGTTAACAAAGATCCATTACAAAAAAGTTTCATTACGCATTCTGAACACTTTTTAGAGGCTTCATTTTCAGGTGTTAGGTGCACTTTAAGTTATATAAAAATTTTAATAGTGCTAGATTTCTAGGTTTGGGTAGTGGTGGAAAAAAATTCATTTGTCATAGCGCAAAGTAATATCTAAATTATCTTTAGTATAATACATGTTATTTTGAAATAGTAGCACATACAGTATAGTTTGTGGTTTGGAGCAATCTAATTTGCACATATACCATTGAGTTATATTGCATAAATCTACATTTTAATCATGCCAAATTATCAAGTGTGGCACAAATGTTGCTAACAGCATGTTGAAATTATGCAGTTATATGTTATGTTGGCAGTAATGGTTAAAGCTATGTTGAACGCTTTTCAAAATATAATTTTGTGCTTATGCTACTTATTGCATGTCCCCAACAGTGCACAAAATATCACAATTTGACATCACAGTGGAATTAAAAGTTAGCACTGTTTTTTATAGATGATTTTTGATTTTTTTTGCACTTTTTGCATTAACTTATTGCATTTCCTTATATGTTTTCATTATGCAGCTTTGGACTCCCAGCTGATTAATCTATTAAACTGAATAAATGGATACATCGCTTGCTTATTGTAGGTGAAAAACTCATGCTAAAGCAGGTAACAAAGCAATTTCAATGAAATATAGTGTGAGAGATAGCTTAATGAAATGTTTTATGTTTTAAACTCAGGTCTGTCTTGTAATGCCATCTGGTAGCAATATATAAGTAGGACATATATACTTGAATCTATCTACTCTTTGTTCTAACTGTGAATGGTGAGTGGGCTTATATCCAGGAGGGTTAGTAGAGCTAAGCACCAATGAACTCAGGGACTAAGCAAAAGACACTCCCAGCTGTGTTAATAGCCATTTATACCACTACTAACCAATGTTGAAACCACCCCTTTCCCATGTGTCATATATGGTATAAAATGTCTGGTAAGTGAAATAAAGAGAGGAACTTTTGCATTGATACCAATTGCTCTGGTGTCTGTGTGAATTTGTATGAGAGCTCATACTCCAATCTGATATCATTTGAATACTGCACAAAGAGAAAGAAAATAGCGATTTAGTGTGGTATCAGATATAGAATATTAATAATAACAATAATAGCAATTATTAATATACGTAAGCTGATCTGGTGATATAGATCAGAGGGGAGGAATATAAAATGATGAATTAAAAAAGTTTCTTTGTATATAGCAGCATAGGATAATGTTTCAGACAGAAACTTATGCTTTGTCACCTGTCTGCTTAAAATATTATACTTTGCCTCCTTGATCAAAAATGGCATTTTAAGGAAAATTTTGTATTAACCCATTCGGGGCCATTCATTGTAGATACTACGGCGTTGCATCTCCATCCGTTGT